>PVJD01001591.1:0-256236 GCA_004026545.1 Mormoops blainvillei | reverse complement strand
TTCTCATTGAATCAGAATCAGAGAACACAAGGAAGAGTGTGCTAGAGACAATGCAGTTTTCCATAAAAGAGCACATTTTTGATGGGAAAAAATGTGGCTTTGAGAGTCATTTCCAGAAGCTTCGAGTGAAATTTGTATAAAATAAAGTGCGTGAATTGCTTCCACATATTTTCAAGGAACTACTCAAATGTAAATATATGTATGGAAAGCACATTATATGTATGTTAAGGGGATGCCTATGGGAGAAAGGGTAGGAAGTACAGCTGTGGGATGAAGATGGGAAAAATAAGACACGCACACGCACACACTAAACCAGATGAATGGTAAAGCGTGTCTGTGGATGACTGTGTATATGAAATAGGATGTTGACGGTGGGGGAGGCTGTGTACATGTGGGGACAGGAGCTGTATGGGAACTTTGTACTGTCTCCTCAGTTTTGCTGTGAACCTAAAACTGCTCTAAAAAATAAAGTCAATTTTTTTTTAATGACCAGAAGATGAAACCTATATAATTTTATTAACCAATGTCACTCCAAAAAATTTAATTTAAAAATACAATAAAGTATTTTTAAAAATGGACCAGAGGAGTGGTGGGTCTTGTCACAGGTTTCATCAGAGGGCTAGCGATGTTCCAGGCAGAGCAGGTCTGGATGGCAGTAAGGGAACAAATGTAAGGTTCATTTGAATTATACTCTGTGAGCCCCAGTTGTTACATTTAACGCAAACATTATTTACCATTTTCTTGGCCTCTGATTAGTTCAGCGGGTTTCTTTCTACCCACACTTCCCCACTCATTACTATTTTTTTCTTTCTGAATTAAGAAAACGGCTGGGCAAAGATCTCACAGAAGTTTAGGAAGCCTTTTATGTGCCTGAGAGAGAAGTTTGTTTATTTACTGAACAGAAAGTGTAATGTGATGTTTTTAGGGGAGGAAGTCATGGCCCGTCAGCTCCTAGAAGGATGACTTTGCTCTTTCCCTGGGTTTGGCTCACCTGAGGAGTGAGAAAAACACACAGTATTTTAAAATGATCTACCCATGCCAGCCCCTGTTTTAGTCTCCCTCTCCCCTCTGAAAAATAAAAGACTGGGCTGCCAAACAGCAAGAACTTCACTGGCCTCTCCCGCCCCCAGGTCTTCCTGTCCCAGGCAGCCCAGCCCAGCACCAGTCACATCGTCCCCGGGCTGGCCCTGCCTCCTGTGCAAAGACTCCCGTGAGCAGAAGTGGGGAAAGTCAGAGGAGAAGCTCTGAGGAACCTCTGGGACAAGGTCCCTCTAAACCTACGTCTGCAGCCACCACCTGGGTCCCCTCATTCATTTCCACCCCAAGCTTGGCCCCAACCCCCGCGCATCTGAGGCCCTGCCTTTCCAGAGAAGGACAAACAGGACTGAGGACACCAGGCTCTTGTTCAGGACAAACCCGCAAGTCAGAACAGCAGCCACCCTCAGCAGGCTGGAAAGGTCAAGGGCAAGCATTGGTATCTCAGGCTTGACGCTCCTGAATCTGAAAGGGAGGGTGTCTGCCGAATGTTCTGCTCCGAAGCTCAGCCTGCTCCCTGCCCCTTGGTCATGAGAGCAGCCAAGCGGGGAGTTGCTCACTTCGAAGCTGGGCCTTGCTTTTCCCATAATTCTCTGTCCAGGCTCTAAAGGAATCTACCTGGTCTCCTGCCTCCAATATCTCCCTTCTGCATACCTCCTGCACACAGCCCCTGGGTCACTCTGCACTGAGCCCTCACTCTTCCACTCTAAGGGCCAGGGAAAGCCCTTCGTGCTCCCACCGCCTGCAGGGGAAGTGCGTAAGACTGCATGGCACTCAAGTCTCTCGCAATCTGAATTTGTGGGCCTGCTTTAACCTTACCCATCTCCTCTCCACTCAGCCAAACTGTCTCCGTTTGTAGCTGGCACACTCTGTGAGGGCACTCCCACCACCTGCTTCTGGCATGGCAGCCACCCCCTCTTCCGAATGTCTTACTCCTCTGCTACCTTCTCTTCCCCTAGGTAGTGTTCCCTACACCCACCTCTGGCCCCTGCACCTGGCGACTCTGAGCAGGGAAGGACTTCCTGTTGACCCCATTCCAGTAATTTCAAGGAAGAGGCTGCTGAGCACTCAGATTCCATTCTCACCTGGGCCACATTTTCTAGGTGATGCCTTGTCATCGGGGGTATTATATGCCTTTATGATCTTAGCTCCCCAACCCTCAACTCCTTTCCTCTGCAGCTGGTGGATGAGACTTTTACTCTCTTGAGGTAGCAACCTTCAAGGCTTGTTTGAAGGCTTCAGAAGGGAAATAGAAGTGCAGGTCACTCAACATGCTGGGACTTGGACTCCCTCGGCCTGCCTGGAACAGGAGCCAGTCCTTCATGTGGTTTAGCCCGGCTCTCTGGAGCCCACCCGTGAGGCATGAGCCAAGAGCCCAGCTAATAATCCCACAGTGTTATTCAGCTTTGCCATGGGCCCCGTGCAGGGACCCTCATTCAGATACAACGTAGGCTGAGCCCAGATCGCCCTTTAGGGTTAGCTCTGTTTGGTAGGTGCCACGTTCCAAAAGAGAGTAAAAACTCTCGAGGGCCTTGGCTGACATCGGAGCCCACTGGGTGCCCAGGGAATGCTTGATAAAGGTGGGAAAGCGTACCCCGAGCTTGCCAGGCGGTCGGCACAACCGGGCTCACTTAACACGAACGAGAGAGGGATCTCCAAGATGTTCGGAACAATTTTTCTTCTACAGGCTGAGCAGCCATCTCCCAAGTTCATTGTCATGGGAACTCTATTTGGGGGATCAGTACTCACAGGGTCCTAGAAGGTCAAAGGTGGAAGCAACATTCAACACCATCCAATCTAACCCCTAAGGAACAGGGTGAACAGGGGATGTCAAGGTCACTCAGTAGACAGCGGCAGAGCCAGCACAGGGATCCATGTCTCCTGACTCCTTCCTGTGTATTCCTGTAACATTTTGCTGGTCTCAGCCTTCAGAGACTCATCCAGTGAGCCTGGCCTAATTATTTAGCTCTTGGCCCCCTCGTCCAGCCAGCCCATCACAGTCAAGTGGCCTGCTCACCATGCCCACAACAAGTCTTGCTCTTGCTTCTGATGCATCATGGAGCTTGTCCATTAGGCAGGGAACGCCCCTCCTCCTGCCTCCCATGACCCACCTGCTCTCCCTTAAACTCCCATTTCAAGCCTCTCCTCCTATAATTGGGTTGAGTGAACAACATCCATCACCACCAAATAGCATCACATTAAGTAAGTTTCTTTCTGTGGGCACCAGCTGCCATGCTCTCCCCCACCTGGAAAAGCAAAGAAAAGTACAGAAGGATTCCCCACAAGTCATCGAGGGTAAGCCCATTTATCCCTGGGCAGGACCAACACCACTCCAAAGAGAACTCTCCATTCATGCGTTTGAACCTAACTAAAAAACAGTGGCTGGCTGCCATCCCCTCTCCGTGCCACCTCAGGGTTTACTGCAGGTGTCCTTCTCAGGGGGTTATGTTTTTGTTTCCCCTGGGATCCCAGTAAGTCCTTCAGGCAGGGACAATCTGTACTAGACTCAGTTTCCTTCGCTACGTCAGCCTAAAGTTTTCCCCAGTGACTGCGATGAAAACTTCACTGCCTGCTATTTGTGGTTTGATGAAAATAAGTGTGTTTACATTTATCCTGTGTTAAGCTTGATATCGTTCTCTTTCAACAATATGGGCTCAGTTATTCTCCATTATTTCATTTGTGGTCTTTATTAAGACTTGAGTCAAAGAGCCAGGCAGCTATTAAATAATTGATTCAGACCTGGTGGGGCCCAAGCTGTCTACTGGAGGGAGTAAACCTGGCTGAGGGTAAAATATAAGGCCTTTGTTTCTCTGAACTTCAATACAGAGAAACCCAGAGAATCGGAGTCACTGAATGTCACAGTGGAGAAAGCCTAGAAGAGTACGAGGGACCTGCTCAAGGTCACTGAGTAGGTTCAGGGTTGAGAGGGAAGGGAAATGCAGGCCACAGCACTTTTCATTATCCTGTGACGGCCCCACTTACCTTTATAAAGAGCAACAGTTTTAGTGCTTCCACACGTACAGGCATTAAAATCAAATTAATAAAATATTCCTGAGTAGAGGACAATGGTACTGCTTAACTGACAGCATAAATCGTTCGTAATCAGGCTCTGAATTACTGGACACCACTGGATGTTTCTAAAGAAGTGGAGGATTTTTGCCCCGGCTGGTGTGGCTCAGTGGATTGAGCACCTGCCTGCAAGCCAAAGGGTCATCAGTTCAATTCCCTGTCAGGGCACATGCCTGGGGTGCAGGCCAGATTCCCCATAGGGGGCACTCGAGAGGCAACCACACATTGATGTTTCTCTCCCTCTCCTTCTCCCTCCCTTCTCCTCTCTGAAAATTAAAAAAAATTAAAATAACATAAAAGTGGATGATTTCTTTTTTCTTCTGTTATAGGGGTTCAGTAGCTTCCATCCACTCCTGCCTATAGCACTGTCATTTTGCTTGGTCGGCTCTTTATTTCCAGACACTACTATGAAGCTCAGCTTCAGCCCAGCCCTGGCCTAATATTCACACATCTCAGGTTAACAGGAAATGGACAAACAGGGTCCTGTGTGGTGAAGACATCTCCAACTCGCTGGCTCAAAAGGACACTTATTGAGAAGCTTGAGGCAGAAGTATTAGGTTAGGTGGGTAAACAGGCTTTCTAAGAAAAGAGGGGGAGAGCTGTCAGTGTCCCCCACGACGAGAAGCAGTTCAAGGTCAGTAAAAGGTCCTTCATCTTTCTGTCTCATATCTGTTCCTTGTCTGCTGCTTTTTAAACCCCTTGAGAAAGGGGACAGTTTTTATTAGCCACACCGGGCCCACTTCCAGGATTCACCAAGGACAATCAAATCAGATGGGTCTCTGTCAGATCCCAGCTGCACCAGGTATCGGCTGAAAGATACAGTGAGTGACGTAAACTCTTTGAGCCTCCTTCCCTCGTACAAAGGACACAGCAGTGATACTGGGCTATACACAGTCGATGTTCAGTTCCCGGGTCCTCTCGCAGGTAGGTCCTCTGCCACAGAGAAAGAGGATTTTTGAGATCACCTAGCCAATGTTCTTGCCTTAACAGGTGAGAAAAGTGGGACCCAGAGAGGAGCTATGCCTTTCTCAAAGTCACAAAGCGAGACAATGGAAGACCCAGGTGCTCTGATTTCAGGGAGAGAGCTTTTCCCATTACACCGTGCTCTCTCTCTCTCTGAAGCAGCCCTGACGGCAGATGGGGCCCTGGCCTGTGGCTAAGGAGCTCAGCCTCCACAACCCTTCCCTGTTGGGCTCTCGCTGCTGCTCATCTTCCCACTTGCCAACTGAATCCAAGGAGGCAGGACAACGGGGTTCTGAGGGAAGAGGCCATTCACACACTGATACAGCCCCAAGTCCTGCCTCCAGAGCTCTGTCATTACGACCGCGAATCTCGCCTTGGTGAGATAATCCTCCCGTTGGTAACACCCGTCTCGGGCCCAGTTTAGGTCCCTGTTTCTAGTGTCCATGTGTATCAGTGTCTCTGGGCGGTCCTGGCTACCCAGATGTCCCCTGATGCTGTAACAACAGGCTATGGCCAGGTTCCTTCCTTCTGCCAGACACATTGGCTCCTCGTCTTCACCTGCAGCTTGGAATCCTAGAATGAGAAGTCAAAGAGCTTCAGGGAGCCAACATTTCTCCCACCATCCCTACCTCTACAGACCACAGGGCAGACACAAGAGGGTAGACGAGAGTCCTAGTAGCTCCATTAAGCATTTAGGAGTAATTGGGGATTTCTGTAAACCCCTGTGAAATGGTTCAGCATTTTCAGCAACATACAAGTACACACATATGGAGCAAATAAGGCAAAATATTGACCATGGTTCACTGTTCAAATCTAGGTGATGAGTTTATGGCGACTATTCTTTCTATATATTATAGATTGAAAATTTTTCATAATAAAAAGATTTTTAAAAATAGAAAGAGAACTTCGCCAGTTTTGCCATTCGTATTCTCTTCTACTTGGTTCCTCAGATGTGCCCCTTGCTTTCAGGTGCACAGTACTTTGTACGAGGTCCTGATGCCCCCGATCTGACTGTTCTTCCCACTCCTCTCCGTCCACATCCATCCCATTTGGCCCCAGAGGGGAGTCTGCTGAGCGGTTCCAGCCTGCTCCCAGACTCAGCATCGCTGATCACCCTATACCTCATTACGTCATCATCACCATCATCGTCACCATCATCGTCATCCACCATAACTTTTATTGAGCACTTACTAAGCCCTAAATGCTGAGCCAAGTGCTTTACATCAGCTTGCAGTTTAACTCTTAGGACAGCCCTCTGACGTAGGTACTATTTACAAATGATGAAACAGGCTCAGAGACGTTAGAGGATTTCTTAAGGTCACATAAGGGGAAAGTGGCAGAAGCAGGATTTGAACCCAGCTCTGTCTGGTTGCAGAACCTCTTCTCTGCACTCCGTCTCTGTACCATGCTGGACTCCCACTGTATTTTTGTCTTCTGGTTGCCACTTGACCCATTTGTCATTATTTACCTTTCCCCCCTACTAATGCCCCTCTACCTCAGCACCTGAATGCTCCGTTAAGGGAAGCTGTGCCTTGTACTGCTTTGCGTCTCCCAGGGTCCCAGCCCAGCAAGGAGCAGTTGTTTGGCTGACTTTGCATACTTTTCTCAACTTTGAGATGTACTAGATCCCTGCTGGGTCAGGGTCGAGCAGCACAATCTGCATTCATTACCTTCCTTTTCCCATTCCCATCTCTCACTCCTCCCTTGATCCCATTCCAGTCCTCCTAAAGAAGTGAGAGAAAACCCCCCTTAGTAGGTGCCACCTGCTAAGCCACCCGCATCCCTCTCTCTGCCTCTCCTTACCTGAGACCCACAGCAGCAACAGCGGTGGCAACCATGGCCACCCCCCGTGCCCTGTCCTCTCCATTCCATCCACTGTGTGCTGGTCATCACAGGGGCTCTAGCAGTTGCTGGAGGAGGTTGCCCATATCAGTATTTTCTATCTCCCCTGCAAGAGTTAGCTGTTATTTTGCAACTGAGAAACCTGAGGAAAGTGTGACTGAGAGGGGCCAGTTCAGGAAAATGTGAAAGAAGGAGAAAAGAGAGATCGCTGCTCTTGTGACATCTTCCTTCCTGTTTTCATTATGTCCTAGCCCTATTGGGCAACACTCGATAGCTCCCCATTCTCCACCACAGCAAGTCTCGACCCATCCATCGGATGTCCCACCTCTGATCCATTCACTTCCTCAGGTCACCAAGACATTCTCATCACTGGACACTGACCACTACATTCCACAACCCCCTTGCCATTCTCCCTGTCTGGAATGAACTGTACATTCACCTTTGGTTTGCCCTTCAAGGCCTGGTTCAAACCTTCCTGATGACATGCCTTCTCTAGTCTTATTCCACTCCTTGGTTCTCAAGTATGGGCATGTAGCTGAGTCACTCGGGAAGCCAGGCAAGCATATGCGCGCCTGGGCCCTACCCCCAGAGAGCCTGATTTGGTAAGTCAGGAGATGGCCCAGGAATCTGCATTTTAACAAGAGGCCCAGTGATTCTGAGGCAAGTGGTCCAAGGAGCCAATCTCTCTAAAAGCTCTGCATGAACCCTGGCTGGTGTGGCTCAGTGGATTGAGTACCGGCCTGTGAACTGAAAGGTTGCCGGTTTGATTCCCAGTCAGGGCACGTGCCTGGGTTGCAGGCCAACTCCCCAGTTGGGGGCATGTGAGAGGCAACTGATTCATGTAGCTCTTGCACATCCACATTTCTCTCCCTCTCTTTCTCCCTCCCTCCCCCTCTCTCTAAAAATAAATAAATAAAATCTTAAAAAAAAAAAAGCAAAAGCTCTGCATGAGGTCGGAAGGGCCCCAAGGCTTTCTTGGGGTGCTCGACCTGTGTATGAGGTGTGCGATTCTCTAAACCCCCAGTCGAAGCATAGGCGCGGAGGCCACAGTTATAACGGTACTTGGAATAACTCACTATCAATACCGTGGATTGAAGGCCTCCACGCACCAGGTTCTTGACTCAGGTTATCTCATTTAATCTGATCAGCTTTGGGAGGTTGTGCAATGAGTATCTGTCATCTTTTGGGTCTCCAGTATCCAGTGCCTTTTCTCCTTGGGGGATATGCCCTAAAGTGTGGGTGCCCCTAGGCTGCAGAGCTCCACTTCCCTCTCTGTTGATATGGAGGCAGATTCCTCTGCCCCTTCTCCCTGATATCTACGGCACAGGCTTGCGACTTGACCTAAGCTTGGCAAAATGCAGGGCTCTGCCCAGGATTCTGGATCCTACACATGTGATACAAGATGCAGAGCCAGGTGGAGATGACTGCGTATTGAGAGCCCATGAAGTGGGTTTCAAGTGTGCAGGGGCAGTGGCATCAATGACAAGCTCGTCACTAGACTGTCTCCTACTGTAACCTTGGCTGTGGCCTCTGCCGTCCATTCTCTCTTGGTTTCCGCTGTTTTCTAAACTCGGTCCTTCCGCCTTCTTACTGGCTGTATGAACCACTGACAATCTTTCTAAATTACCTTGCCGTGTAAGATAGTCAAAATTAGGTTTGGTTGTTGCCATCAAGAGTCATGACTGGCGTTGGTTATTATGCCCAGGGAGCAAAGAGGAACATCTCCAGAACGAGACCCAGAGCGTTTAACTGAGTCACTCGAGATCAGACATACTTCAGGGATGTCGTAGAGCTGGGATTCAAGCCGGGCGTTGCTTGATCCCAAGGCCTGTGGAATTAACTACATTACACTATTGTATCAGTCAAGGCCCCCACAAGAAATAGGTGGCTCACTGAAACTGAGTAATTGAGAAGTATTTGATAAGAGTGTGGCAGCATGTGGGGAAACCAGTAAGCAATGCGGCAGCACCCTGCGGCTAGTGACAGTGGCGAGTCCTTATGGCCTCTAGGCCTGAAGGGGTCAGGGGATGGAGCGATCGCCCACTCTTGGAGATAGTGGGGGGCTTGAAGGGACCTCCACTGGAGCAATGCAGCCATTCCACAGAGAAGGGGCCCGGAGGATAAAAACTCTGCCCTCGTTCTCTTCCCATCCTCTGCTCTGCCCTCGTGCTGCCCACTGGCTCAACCCCAGCTGGAAGCTGCTGGGCAAGGGAGCCTGTTGATTTAACCCACCTTGGTCAGGAAAGAAAAGGATGGGGAGTGGGCCTACGGGTGCAAATGGGAGAGCATCCAGCACAACCATTTGCCTTCCAGTTTAGTGTACATGATTTCTCAGGCAAGTTTAACGCATTGGACTTAAATACGGCTTCATCTGTAATTAAGTTGAGCACACTAATGCATGCAGCTGGTTACCTCTGCTATGAATGTGTCATGATGTTTAGTAAGGAGCATGATGACTTCGTAGGACTCCATCGTCCAAACAAGCTTGAGGACCACTGAGAGAGAGCCTCATGCTGTGATTCATCAGGTATGAGGGGGCCCGGAATCTGCATTTTGTACAAATGTCCTGGGAGACTCTGATGCAGGCGGCCTAAGGACTAGAGTTAGAGAAACACTGTCCTAAAGTGTTCTGCATTTCATAATAGTACCTCCCTTGCCCTGGCCTTTTTGCAGCTCCACAAACAGAGACAACATTGGACCTGCTAAACTGCAGGTCCCAGGGTCCCAGACCAGTAACCTCAGAGAGCAAACACGGCACGCCCTGCGGTTACTGCCTCTGAGCTGCCCGGCTCCCTTAGGCAGGAAAACAGATGCGCTGAGATGCAGCTTCTGGAAGAAGTGCTTCTCAGAAGGTATGAGTTCCCTTCACAGGTCTTCTGATGGACTCAGAATTGGGGGGTCAGAGGGAATCTCTCTAGGTTCAGTGCTACCCCTCCTGGAGGCTTCAGACAGAGCAGTTGTTCTCAGGTTGATGAGGACGTCCTTGTATGGTGGCAGTTGGATCCGGATGGGGCAGAGTGGTGTGTGGGGGAGGGCTTGGGAGGGACTGTACCCCAGCACTCAGGTACCTTTTTTCACAGTAGTGGGGTAAAGTTATGCTGATTGTAGGAATATGGTTTCCTAGAGCAAGGTGGACTATGTGTTGGAAGGTGTGTTTGTTCTTGGGGAATTTGATATGAAATTCGCCTTGGCCATTGTGGAATTGGAATAGAAGAACCCATCATCTTTCCCCCACTAGTGGGGACTCTTCCCTGTTAAAGCCAAAGGAGGAAGGAAACTGGAAAGTCTTTATTTAAATCTGTTGGATTTTGCAAGACACAGGTGGGTCTGGACACCTATTTCATGAGTGATCACGGGAGCTAAAGGGGACTCAGAGAGGAAGACCAACAAAGGAAGAGGCTGGCAGGGTGGGAAACTGGGAGTGCACACAGGGGAGAGCCTCCAGAAGCCTAAATGGGGAGATCCTGTCACCCCACTATCCGTGGCTCTTGTGTGATACGAGGAAAGGAGGCGTGTAGAGGCATTATAGCCGGGACTCCTGGCTACTGTCTTCCGTATGGGGCTTAGTCTTCAGTAAGGGAATTCTCTAGTTTTCGCTCCTGCCAGCAAGTGATGACACACTACTCGTGAGGCCTCGCTCCAGACTCACACTTCTCTGCCTTCCTGGGGTGGTTCTGAGGATCCCGTGATGACACACCTGAGAGACAAATGATATTCTCTGTCGGTCCTATCCTTTGAATCCTCTCTCATCCTCTCGGTATTGTCCCAGGATTCCACATTCTGGTTAACTTGGTTTTTTCTTCCCTCATGTGGAATTCTCTCTGTGATGTCATGTCTTCTCCTCATTCCAAGGTTTTCCAACACCCTTTTCTGGGAGTATTGAAAAGGGTCCCAGATAAAGGGAGAAATCCAAACGTCTGATTCTAGAAGAAAGGAAGGCCCCATCGTCTGGGAGAGCAGGATGCCTCTGCAGTGCAGCTGTGCCTGGGCCAGGCCGCAGTGCTGGGGCCCAGGGCGAGGACCAAGACAGGTTCAGCTGCTATGCCTTTGTACCTCCCCACCCCCACAAGAAAGCGAGTGACAGTGAAAAGCATTGGACTCTGTCTCTATTTAATGCAAACCATGGGCTGCTGGTGGAATGAAGGCCCACAGCTTATTAGGGGCTGTATTTTCTCTTCTGATGGGGCGAAGCACACACCCACGCTTACTCGTGAAATGAGGGGGGTCAGCAGGCCAGGGAGCTGGGGCCCTGAGCCTGAGAAATCCCCCGTGTCACAGATTCGGCTCAGTCATTGCCCAGCCTCCCTTTCCATCGGCTTTCACACCCTTCTTCTAGCACAACTGCCAGATGGACATGGATGGAGGTCACAGGGTATTCTTGTGGGTTCACGGGCCTAGGGTCCAAATGACCTCTGTGTGACAACCAACAGAACAGTGAAGACCAGGCTCTTGCTCAGGATCCCACACACCACGATAGCGATGATGCTGATCGGAGAGACCCTGGGGGAGAAAGGAGATTCAATGCTGCTGCCGCCGGCATGACACTCCCTCACAGTTGACTGTCACGCTACAGAATTTCTTCACATAGCTCATTTTATCTGCATAGGATCTTCCAGAGCCTTTCCCCATACTGACTGACCCTGTGCATTTAGAGTCCCATTGCCTAAAACTGCCAATTAGAAATAGATTTAGCAGAGAACATAGGGCCAGAAGAAACAGCAAGGAGAAAAGGCAGGTTGAGGTTGATGAAGTTTCTCTTCCTCCACGCTGATGAGTAGACAGACAGAGAGGTCCCAGAGTCAGGAAACCTAGTTTCTATTCTCAGCATCATAACCTACTTCCTGGGAGGGGCCCCTCACCTCTTTGACCTCAGTTTCCTTGTCTATCAACTAAAAAGAATCCAACCCTTGTCAAAATCCCATCATGAATTTTTACAGGTTTTTAGCAAAAATGATTCTAAGCATCCTGGGTAAATGTCAGTAGATAACACCTTTTTAAAAAGGAATAGAAATGAGTGAGGACACTTGGCCAGTCTAGACTCAGCAGACGTGGAAATAGATTATATATAGTACAAGTAACCTGCGTGATAAGATATGGGACTAAACGAGAGACAGCAATGAAACAAATCGAAATCCTAAGACAGGTCTAATGTGATGTAAGAAGTTAGCATCTATGGAGCTCAACCGGCAGCCCCATACGTAAGCAAGGACTGTTTAGTAAATAGTCTTGTAAATAAACATGAATAAACATTTGAATTCAGCAAAGATGTCATTTCCCTCCCTTCTCTGGCATGAGAGGAAACAGAGTGTGAATTGGGAAGAGTGGCAGCCTCACCACCCACCTCCTCCTCACTCTAGCACCACCTCCTTCCTCCCCTGGACACTCTTCCCAGGTGACTCAAGCCTGCTCCTGTGCTGCCCCCTCCCCCACCCTTCACTCCCCACATCCTCTCAGCATGTGGACTGGGAACCAAGGGCTAGGGGCAAAACAGCCCCCACCTCCAGAGACCTGGAAACCATACCCGGTGACATCTGTCCCTTGTGTGGAGTTGACACCCAGGCCAGGAGAGGAGAGGCTGGCAGTTGACGTGGGCAAGAGCTGAGTCACAGTGCTGGGGCTGGTACGAAGCTTGCCCCTGGTGTTGATGGTGACCGGAGAAAGGGTGGAAATCTCAGCCAAGTTCTGGGTAGAATTACTGCCTGAGGCAGGATCTGCAGGAAGACACATTGGATGGATGGATGGAT
Source organism: Mormoops blainvillei (assembly GCA_004026545.1). Classification (NCBI taxonomy): domain Eukaryota; kingdom Metazoa; phylum Chordata; class Mammalia; order Chiroptera; family Mormoopidae; genus Mormoops; species Mormoops blainvillei. The sequence goes on along the minus strand of PVJD01001591.1, from coordinate 243,583 downwards.
GGATGGATGGATGGATGGATGGACGGACGGATGGTAGGGCAAATGGAGCTGAGGAGGGACATGAACATGGACATTCATGAAGCAAAGTTTTCTTTTGCTGAGATTTAAAAAGAAATGTGTGGGGCTAGCCTGGGCCAGAGACAGGGAAATAGGAAAGAAGAAGGGAGGAAGAGGGAGGAAGAGAGAGAAGGAAGGATTTTCTGTTCATGTTGTTAAAAATGCACTTGCCTGCTATCCTTCACCAATCCATACGCCCCAGTCTTCTTCAAGAACAATTCCTTAATTACTCTAGCTTTTCCCATTCACTCTACCTTGCACTCACCTATACCCATGGCATATAGCTTCACAAGCCATCTTTTATTAATATATTGCATACGTCACCTTGTCTTCCTTAGGCTTAGGATCCCCCAGGTGCTAGGAACTTGAGCTTGTCTTTCTTTCCTCTGCCTTCCTTAATTCATCAGAGCAACGTCTACTCTGAGCCTACTGTGTACCCCACACTACAATAATCATTTGGGGATACGGAGCTGAGCAAGGCACAGGCTCCCCCATCAAAGTTCTCAGAGACCAATAGAGGAGACATAAGTAAACTGGCCACTACCACCCAGGGAGACCGTGTTGTCCACGAGAGGGGACACGAAGTGAGCTCTGGAGCCTTATTGCCCAGAATGGGAGCCAGGGACCACAGCATCAACATCGTCTTTAAGCAGGTCAGAAATGCAGAATCTAGGTCCCACCCTGGACCTATTGAATCAGTCTGTATTTGAAATAAGATCCCCAGGTGATCTGAGCCCTCAGTAAGGCCTGATAAGCACTGCTATGAAAGCACACAGGAAGGCTGTCCAATGCACCTGTGGGAGGGGAAGAGTGGATCCCAGAGGCTTCCCCAGGAAATGACTTCTACATGGAGACCTGAAGGATGAGACTAAATTATCCCAAGTCTTCCACTCACCTTTCACTATACCCCTCATCCTATAAGAGCACCCCAAATTAGGCTCTGTCACCCAAGAGGAATCGCATACACAGAAACCACTTCTCACTGTTGGACCAAATACCTCTCCGGGACCTCAGATGAATGACATGGATCTTCTGGGAGAGACAGGCTACTAGAAATCCCGAGCCACAGCTCTGCAGTGCTACCACCACACCTCCTACCCGCCACCCAGCCTGGCTCTCCCCACCCTCCATCTCCCAGCCCCTGGTCACTTACCCTTTGTCACCACCAGGCGGACAGGATGGAACAATATTAAGGGTTCTTTGGGAGGCTGGAAGATCACACACTGATATAATCCTGAGTCCTCCTGTCGAAGGTCAGTCATTTGGACAACCAGCAGACCTTCACTAGGGATGTCTTCTAGGAAGTACCTCCCCATCTGGATTTTATTGGTCTGCCCTGAGCTCCTCTCTGTTTTTGCCAGTATCAGAGGCTCTCTTCCATCTACCAGCCTCTGCCACGCCTTCTGGCTGAGGGCGTACGTCGTCCTCTGGAAGGGACACTCCAAGCTCAGGGTCTGCCCCTCTGTTTTTTCAATCTTGACCTCCTCTGATTTAGCTACATCTTGGAGTTCTGTAAGCAGGGAATCAAAGTTAGGCTCTGTGAGGAATAGCTCCCCTCTCTTTGGGAAAAAAAGACAGGGGAACCACCTCCTTTTCTTATTCAACTACCCATTTTTCAGACAAAATCCTTATGGCCCCCAGCAAAGAGGCAACTTTCTCTGCAAGCCAGCACCAGACCCCAGGTCTTTCCACTGTGAGTAGTTTTTGTTTGTTTGTTTATTATAAGAGCTAGGTTGCATATGGTTTTTGCAAATCAACTTTTACAAATGATTATTTTTGAGAGGAAGAAATTACCTGATTAGACCTAGGACATGGGACATGTGCTGAGGCCATGTGTGATGGGAGCATGATGAGAGGGAATGATTATAGACAAAGACACCCAGAGTGAAGAGTGGATGTGCAGACATGATACTAGCAGAGAGCAACTCCTTCGAACAGCTAGAGGAACTTCACCTTAGTCAGGAGAAAGAGATCATTTCAAGAAACTATTTGGAAAAACAGTGAGCGAACCATCTGTAGGACATGGTGGACACAGGCACCCGATTCTCTGGTATTCCTCTGTGCCTTCTTTGGGTATCAAAGCACCTCTTTCTCAGGGGACCAATCTTGTGTGGCTTTATTGATATGGCTGTCCACATTCTCAATGATGGACACATGACACAGGTTTAGCCAATCAAAGAGCCCTATCACCCTAGCCACTCTTATTGGTTTAGCAATGGGCACATGACTGGGGCTGAGCCAATTAGAATGCTCCCTGAGACTGCTGTAGCTATTAAAAAGAATGTTCTTTCTTGCTGGAGTTGTTATGTCAGTGGGATATGAAACTTCATTTCCTATATTTCTACTGGGGGCAATTTTGCCTCCCAGGGGACATTGGGCAATGCCTAGAGACATTTTTGGTTGTCGTAACTAGGAGCACTGGGTGCTACTGGAATCTAATTGGCAGGGGCCAGGGATACTGCTAAACATCCTACAATGCACAAAAGAGCCCCATAACAAAGAGCCATTCCACCCAAAATGTCAATGATGCCAAGGCTGAGAACCCTTGGGTTATACTGACAATAGTTTCAATCATACCCTTAGAGGCTGAAACAGATTAACCACCTAGAACTGGGAGTGATCTGATCTGGTTGAAGCAAGCCTTGCTAATAGGAAGCCCAAGTGTAATGGAAGCAAGAAAAAGATCCAGGTCTATGTTTCCAACTGGACACAACAGGGACTACAGTTTAACCACTCGGGCGTGGGATACCTTCCTCCACAGAACACCAAAGGTTGGCTGGACAGCAGTGCTGACTCAAACTGTGGTTCAGGTTATCGGTACCTACAGCTGCCACTGCTACTGTTAATACGGGTGCTGCACACACACGCTTTCATCCTTGAGCGGTAGCTCTCAGAGTACACATCGTTGAAAAATGGTAACAGCTGCCCCTTCGATGGGGTCCCTGGGCTATCATCCCAGCCCTCCTCTGTGCGCACCTCAGGATGGGCCAAGAGCTCTAGCAGGCCCTGCCTACCTCAGCCTGACTCTGGAAAGATCCAACTCAAGAACTCTCGAGGGTTTTGAGAGCAAAACCAGGCTTCAAAGCCTATTCTTCTGGGAGCAGACTTCGGTTTCTAAGGAAACCTTGAAAATAAAATTCCTGGTGACTCCTATGAACCCTGGTCAGAAATGCCACTCCAAGAGACAGGTGAGCAGAAGCTAAGGGTTGTCTTAAACCAAGTTTTGTTCCCTCATTCATTCACCCATTCATTCATCAAACTGTCGGTGAGAACCTATTCAGTGCCAGGCACTGTGCTGGGCTCTGAGGAAAATACACGTGCTCTGCTCTCCACCTCTGTAATATTAATTTAAGAAGCCCTAATCTCTTAGTTCATGCTATAGATAAATTATTTGCCAACTCCCTGGGCAAGGTGGATACTATGGTCTGAAAGTCTGTGTCCCCCCACAATTCATATGTTGAAGTCCTAATCCCTGATGTGAAGGTGTCAGGAGGTGGGGCCTTTGGAAGATGGTTAGGTCACGAGGGCTTTCCCCTGGTGAACAGATGAACGCTCCCCCTCCACCGTGCAAAGACTCAGGGAGACGCCAGCAGTCTACTGGCTGGGAGGGGGGCCTTCACCAGACCCTGCCCATACCAACGCCCTGATCTCGGACTTCCAGCCTCCAGAACTGTGAGAAATAAATTTCTGTTGTCTATAAGCCACAACGGTCTGTAGTATTTTTAGAGCAGCCTAAATATATTAAGACAGTAGGAGTTACAGGAGACCGAAGTTGCTTGCAAACTTGCCTGTCTATTGTAAACAGAGACAGTCAGAAATTGAAGCTGAAGTGCTAGCTGTGCACCATGTCTTCCATTTTGAGGAAGAAATTCCTTATAATATGTTCATTTTAAAAAGACTAACAAATACCATATATTGCTAACTGTTTAAAATACTATCTCATTTAACCTTCATAATTTTATCCATTAATCTTCATAATGTACCAGATTGACATTGCTGCTCCTATTTGAGAGTAAGGAAACCAAGGCACAGGTTATTTCATAAAGCAGAGGTTATTAAGTGGCTTGCCCAAGGGCCCACAGCACAAAGTGGTAGAGCCAGGACTCCAGCCCAGGGAGTCTGACCCTAGAGTCAGCCCTAGCCCTCTGAGCTACATGGCCCACAGTAGCTGTCTGCTGGGGATTAGAGCAGCCCCAGCCAAGCATGAACAGGTGCCGTGTGACACTGTTCCCTGGACGCAGAAGCTAGAAGGAGCTTTTAGTTAACCCTAAATCTACCCCCACAGGACACAACAAGTACACAACCATCAACCCTCCATCTTCTCCCAATTCTCCTTTGGAAAAACATGAATGAGACACAAAGAAATGCACTGGTCCATGAGGACCAAACTCCACCTGAACCACGTGCATTACCACCCCTGATTCTGCTAAGTTTGGGTAGAGAAAGCCATCCTGGCTTAGCTATTGGTTGGCTCTATCTTGGGCAGTCATTTCTCCTGGAGATTCAAAAGAAAAGGGAAACCTTTACCATGGGGGGACCTCCCAAGGTCCTGGGCACGCCTCACCTGCTCACACCTCCTCCTTGCCTTACCTAAGAAGAAGGACACCCAGAGCAGCCCCCAGAGCCTGGTTCTCCTCATTCTTCAAGGCCACTGACTCCGACTGCCACCGTGGCTCCTGAGACAGCTACGAGACAACACTCTGATGAAGCGGCTCCAGAAAGTTACAAAACAGGATATGATACTACTACTGGGAAGTTCTGAGTCTGCTGTTGTTTTCATCACTGGTTGCCTCAGCTCCAGGTGTCAAAGACAGTGCAAGAATCCAGACACAAGGCTCAAGTCTCATCTAAGCTTATCCAACCCCCTAGTTTCCTGTTCTCTGGGGATAATGACAGTGACCTTTTCAACCAACCTAATAAAATTGTAGTGAGAGTAATATTTTTGTATAAACAAATGTAAGGTATTAATATTATTGGTGGAGCCCCGACTGGTGTGGCTCAGTGGATTGAGCACCGGCCTGCAAACCGAAGGGTTGCCGGTTCGATTCCCAGTTAGGGCGCAAGCCTGGGTTGCGGTCCAGGTCCCCAGTAGGGGGCACATAAGAGGCAACCACACATTGATGTTTCTCTCCTTCTCTTTCTCCTTCCCTTCCCCTCTGTCTAAAAAAAATAAATAAAATCTTTTTTAAAAATAAAATTAATATATTTATCTAAAAAAATTATCAGTGGAACAGAGGGTTGCCTTGCTCTCCCAAGGTGCTCTCTCAACTCCCATCCAGTTCAGCACAGGTAAGAGTGTCAGGCACACGGAGAGACAAGTTGCAACAAGAACACCTCATTTTGGGGGGTTTTGTGAGGACTAAGTGAGATCCATATGCAAAGTGCTCAGTAAGGTACCTAACTCGTGTTACTTCCACATCCTGTCCTTACTCATGCCCATCCTGTTGTTGTAAAACCCATCCTCGGTTTTTCTGATGCGAGGCCCTCTCCCTCATCATCACCAGGATGGCCTGCCTCCTGCACCTGCCCTCAGCATTCTGTAGACATGGCCTCGGTGTGGAAAACCCAGAAGCAATTTGAGAGGACATGGCGGCGTTAAACAAGAAGAGGCTTAGATTTTCTTTTTTAAAAAAAGAAGAAAAGGAAAGAGGGTGCTGTAGGACAGGGCAGTGAAGAAAGAAGGAAAAAACCCAGCAGGTTCCATAGTAGAAGCAATAAAATGCAGATTCGATGGTATGAAAAATCAAATCAATTGCAGAGAAGATTCACATCAGAAATACTTCCAAATATAAAATGAGTAAGGACATTTTGAAGAGCCCAGAAGCATATTGGATGACGAGTCATAGAAATCCAACCTACAAATAATCTAGAAATAAGAGATGTTCTTGAAGCGTAACAGGGAACAATGGAACATACACAAGGATAAAATGTATATTAAAAAAAACTTTCAGTACAGTGTGGCAGCTACAGGTAACAATGCCGTGTTGCATGTTTGAAAGTTGCTAAAAGAATAGATCTTAAAAGTTCTCATCACAACAAAACAAAATTCTGTAACTCTGTGTGGCAATGGATGTTAACTAGGCTTATCATGGTGATCATTTCAAAATATATACAAATACTAAATCATTATGTCGTACACCTGAAACTAATATTATGTCGAATGCCAATTATACCCAACTCCCCTTCCATCTGACAACTGTCAAAATGTTCTCTGTATCTATGAGTCTGTTTCTACTCTGCTTGTTCATTTACTTTCTTTTTTTAGATTCCTTATATAAGTGAAATCATAGGGCATTTGTCTTTCTTTTGCTGACTTACTTCACTTAACATAATGCCCTCTAGGTTCATCCGTGTTGTTGCAAAAGGTAAGATTTTTATTCTTTTTTATGGCTGAGTAAAATTCTATTTGTGTAAATGTATAAAATGTACATATTCTCTATCTAATTATTTATTGATGGACACTTAGGACACTGCCATGTCTTGGCATTGTAAATAATGCCGCAATTAACATAGGGATGCATATAGCTTTTTGAATTGGTATTTTGGATTTCTTTGGATAAATACCCAGAAGTGCAACTGCCGGGTCACACAACAGTTCTATTTTTGATGTTTTGGCAACTTCCATACTGTTTTCCCTAGTGGCTGCACCGATTTGCAATCCCACCAAAGAGTAAATCTTTATGACATCGGATTGGACAATGGTTTGTTAAGTATGACATCTAAAGCACAAGCCACCAAAGCGAAAAATAGATAAATTGGACTTCATCAAAATAAAAAACTTTGTGCTGCAAAATCATACCATCACAAAAGCGAAACAACAATCCACAGAATGGGAGAAAATATTTGCAAGTCATATCTCTGATAAGGGTCTAGTATCCAGAGTATAAAAAAAACACTATTAACACTATTAATACATTAACTATATATAATATAATATAATGTATAAATATATTATAATATGTAAATATATATTATGATATATAAATATATAATATATAAAATATATATTATATAAATATATAATATAATATATAAATATATACTATAATGTATAAATATATATTATAAATAAATATATAATATAATATAATAATATAAAACACTAAAAACACTATTAATATATTAACAACTGAATAATAAAAAGATAAATAAACTAGTTTTAAAATGGGCAAATTTCTCCCAAGAAGATAAAACAAATGTCCAATGTGCATTGTTCTTGGGTCACCTTTATTCAGCGATGTCCTGGTAAATATTTAATAACCAGCTTTCTGAAAAGTGGCTTGATTTGTAGCAATTGCCAATTTCTATGGTATAAATACTCTCATGACAGTTGATTTCAAGCTCCCAACATGACATCACCGAATATGGAGTTGAAAAAAGTCACTAGCAACCAGCTTTTCTAAACAGGTTAGTAAGTGGGAGTCCCCACTGGGTAAAATCATTTTGCATTGACTAGTATAGCAATAGAAATTCTAGTAATAAAATTGAAATATAATATAAACATATAAACTTCCAAAATTATTGGTTAACCTTGACACGCTGCAAATTGGTATTGAGGTTAATGGTAAAGACCAAACAAACTGAAAATAGAGTATATGATCTTCAAATGCATTTTTAGATGCATCCAATTCAACTTTAACTTTACTGTCATTTTCTATTGAATCTTGGTGTAAAAGCATATTAATTAGATTTCCCTCTTTCGAGGACTTTTTCTTGCTTGTTTAAATCATTTTCTTTTTTAAGTTTAAATTTTTATTTATATCTTTAAATGTATTTTTCAGTTACAGTTGACACGCAATATTATATTAGTTTCATGTGTTCAACATAACGATTAGACATTCGTATGCCTTATGAAGTGATTACCCCAAACATTTCCTTAACCTTAAAGCATGTCATATATTGTCTTGCCATCCTGTATTTGAATTATTCTTGTGTTGAACATGCGGTAACTTTGGGATTGTTTACAAATGCATCTCTCCTCTTTCCTGGCACTTGCTGGGATTGTACCACCATACACCCTTGAAGTTAAGGGATGGATGTGTGATTTGCTTTGGCCAATGAGCTATGAGCAGAGATCCATTATCAATTGGAGTGAGGCTTTCCATGTCAGCACAGAATTCACCATATTTCCTCTTCCTCTAAAGTGGTTGTGGAAGCTTCTATCAGTCAGGTCTTTTAAGTAATTTACTGAGCAGAGCTTTGGGGGCTTATTCGCGTCAGAAATGAGGTCTGAGGGGCACATTTTTGTTGGACCAAACCAGTGAGATTGGAGGAGGAGGTGGGGGGAGGCTATGGTTCTCACAACACAAGTTAGCCCACTTTGACTATTACAATACTAATTAAATCTTACTCAAACATTCGATAAGATAATGTCCACAATATATATGCTTCCTTTTTCATTTTGGGTTTTAGGAAGGAGGGGTGTGTTCTATATTTTGACAAGTATACATAGGTGTAGAACCGATGGGTACAGTGCAAGGACTATACTTATTCTTCCAAATTCCTAGCCCAAATATTTGGGCATTTATGTTACATGGCATTTGTCCAGAGTATCCTTCTGCTAGTATGACCTAGCATAGTACCAGTAAACTGAAAAGAAGCAACTCTGTTTCAGCTCCGGGAAGAAATTAGGGAGAGTAAAAACTTGAGGGAGAATTTCATAAGATGAATAAAAGGGAGAATGCAGACAGGAACAAGTTTTTGAAACCTTATCTAAAATCCCCTTAGTTCTTTATTCCATTGGTCAATGTTACATATGTGTGTGTGTGTGTGTGTCTGTCTATCTATGCATTATATACATGCATGTATGTATAACATATATTAGATCTTTAATTTAGATTTAGTCCCTAACATATACTAGTATTAATTTCTTTGATCATAATCCATTTTAATTTTTAACTCGTTTCTCAAAAATATTTAGAGATATTCATTGCCCCAGTAGCGTATTAGTTTAAAGTTTATTAATAATCTCATAAAACATGACTAGAATATGATCAACAATCAACTCAATTATATTAAAAATTATTATAGAAATATTACACTTAAAATTTCACCAAAAACTCCAAGTGAAATCATAACACTGATTTTCAATTTTAGATGGATTATAAGAACCAAGTCATATAGACATGTTATTTATACAATAACCATACAGTTTTCATTTTTATATGAACTACAAGAACCAGTTTATGTAGACACCATTTATTTATATTGTTACAATGGCAACTTTAAAATTTTTTGTAAAATAATTATAGCAGAAACCCTTAGCCTTGTAAATAAGAAAGAACTACCATTCATTCCACAGTAAGTGCACTACTATCAAATAGAAGGAATGCAAACTCACTTTTGCAAACTCAGACTTTTTCTTTTTTGGGGGGAGGGAGGGCAGGGTCCCAAAAGAAAACAAAACAAAATCCTCAGGCCACAATCTTGTATAAATTTAAGTCACCACTAGAGAGCGCAATTTACCTGGTTTATCTTCGGATACGCTTCCGCAACTTCATATGGCTTCATTAAGTGAGGGGTATGGAGTGTGGCAGTCTAAGAGGCCATTAGTTTTCAGGCTCCATATCCTCAGTCCTCTATAGTCCAAAGGTAATATCTTTTATCTTAGTAATAGCTTTCACACTAAAATAATTTTAGCCTAGGATACTTTTTTAATTTTATAGCAGCTGTTATTTTGAAGGGCTACCCATGAAAGCACAGGTCGCCTCCTGGTCTAGCTGAGTCTTGGTTTACATACAGGGTTTATGACCTAGGGCAGCGATTTTCAACCTTTTTTATCTCATCGTACACATAAACTAATTACTAAATTCTGTGGCACATCAAAAAATACATTACATTTTTTGCAGATCTGACAAAAATAGGTATGATTTTTATTTGTTTATACTGGATGACTACTGTCGTGTTGGCTGTTGTCTTTTTTTTTTTTTTTTTAACAATCTAAGGGAGAAAAGGTCAGTGCCTCTGACTAGTCAGGCACTGCACGTTTTAACAATTCTTGCAGCACACCAGTTGAAAATTGCTGCCCTCTAGAGGTCCCAGGGATATGAGGTTCCTCTATAAATGAGTGTATGTCTTGTGCTGATTCAGTTACAATTGGCTAAATTGGCTAAATGAAACAGAAAACTCCAGTCGAATGGCTTCAGCAATAGTAGTTGATTATGTCTCACTAAAAAAAGTTCAGAGATATGCACCTCAGGGCTGGTACGGTAGTTTTGCACCATGAGGGACTTTGGTTCCTACTCTCTATCCCACCGTCCCAGTTCACGGCCTCCAAATTCTGTCATCTGGTGGACAAGATGTCTGCTGGAGCTCCGGTCATCACATTGGTGTTCTAGGCAGCCAGAAAACTTTTTCATATACCCTACCTTAGCTTCAGTGGATCTTTGCCTCTGCTCTAGGGTATCAGGGCTTGTGGCCCCTACCCAGTGTCTCAATGCTTTTGTCCTACGGAGGATAAAGTCTGTTTCTCACTTCCTTTCTCCAGGTTCTCACTGCGGGAGATTCCCTGCCTCCAGTCTGCCTCTTGAGCACCTGGAACAGAGATCGCAAGCTGATGCGGGCTCCGCTCTTGTGCCTCAGGCTCTCAGGAGCTCTGTATTGTCAGGCTAGCCCGAGCTGACCTTTGACAGGTTGTTAAAATCTTAGCTGAATGGTTCATGCCCACTTGTTTGGTATTCTGCATCTCCTCCTCCCTTTCTGTGAACAGGTGAGCCAGTGCTCACTTGGAGTGGCCTGCCTTCCCTTGGATTTTAGGTTACTTGGTTACCTTACAAATTCAGCTCTCTTATAAGTTCGAGAAAGTTATGATTTTGTAGTTTACCTAGATTTTTCTCCTTGTCCAGATGAGAACAATACTCACTTGAGCTTTCAAAATCTTAAACATAAACTGCACGTGAGAAGCAATGTGTGAAGAATGGTTGAGAATTTTTCAGAGCTATGAAAAGTCATTAAGCCACAAATGCAGGCTATCATAAACCAATCAATATAAACAAAAAGAAATCCTCATCTCAGCATATTGCCAAGAAATTGCAGAACACAGATCAGTGGGGAAGCAGTCATCGTGTATGGACAACATGAAAACACAGACTGCTCTACTACAACAATGCAACATTGCTTAAGGAAAATAACCATTAAACTAAAATGGTATGCCTAACAAAGCTCTCTGTAGTGGGAGCTGTGTTTCTTGGGATTAAGCTCAGCTATAAAGAATAGAAAAACTCCAAATAAATGTAATCCAGACCCATCAGATTGGCAAAAACTGAAAAGATAGACAACATTTAGCATTAGCAAGGTTGTGGGCACCCTCATGCACTGTTGGGTGTTAGGTGTCCAGGTTGCTATAAACTCCGAAAAGGACCATTTTGACAGTATCAATATAATGCATGTATCCATAAACTCAGAAATTATACTAGAAATTTGTCCTTAGATGTGTCATGAAGCTACAGCGTATGTACAGGGAAGTTCCTTGCAGCACTGTTGGTAAGAGCTTTTCGAGCCTTCACAATCATTAGGAAAGTGGTTAAGCAAATGGCAATGAAATGTCCCACTAGTACTGGTAAGAATGAGTTGAATCTCTGCATGTCAGTAAAGAGCAATGTCAAGATCAAGTTCCAACGAAAAAAGTCTCAAGGCTCTACTTATTGTATGTGGGCTTTGGTGTAAAAATGGTAAAAGACAGAAATATATGCCGGCATACATATATGTAACATTTTCTGAAAGGATATACATAAAAATCAGTTAACAATGGTTATCTTTGAGGAGAGACATTAGGGGTTAAGATCAAGAATTTTATATTTCATTTTATACTTCTACAGTGCTCGAAATTTTTGGTTACCATATATGTGCAGGGACTTTTTAAATAGACTATTTTTTAGGTCCACAGAAAAGGCACCAAGCTCCCATACGTCCCCTGTCCCCACACACGCACAGCCTCCCCCACTAACAACATCCCACCAGAGCAGTTGCAGCTGATGGACCCATATTATTAATGCATCATCATCACCCAAAGTCCAGAGTTTACATTACAATTCACTCTTGGTGTTACACATTCTACGGGTTTGAGCAAATGTCTAATGACATGTAGCCACCACTCCAGTCCCATACAAAATACTTTCACTGCCCTAACAATCCTCTGGGCACTGGGAAGGTGGACCCTTAAGAGCTGTCCTCCAGGCTCAGCTTCCACCTCGGTGAGTGTCCCACAGGATCAGGCCACCCACAGGGGATGAAATGTGAGCTCCTCAAGCCACTTTTGAAGACTCTTGGACTTTCCTTTTCCCAGGTACCTCTACTCTCAAGAGGGAGAGGGCAGCCTTGGAGTCACAAGGCTTCCAGGAAGGGACCCACCCCAGGTTTCCAAGAGCAGATCAGTTTAGCTAAACCAACCCCCCACCCATTCCCTTCAGGATCAATTTGCTTATTGAGAAAGGTTCCTGAGGACTTCTGGCCAAGATGGAAGCATAGACAGCTATGCTTTGCTTCCTCGCACAACCGAAAGAAGGATAACAACCAATTTAAAAACAAAAAACACCCAGAATAGCCAGAAAATTGAACTGAATGGAAGTCCAACAACAAAAGAGTTAAAGAAGAAGCATTCACCCAGACTGCTAGGAGGGGCAGAGATGGGCAGCTGGGGCAGAGAGGATGCAGGGCAAGGTGACAGCTGGTGGACTGGGTGGGCAAGGTGGGCTAGCAGACCAGGTGGTCCCACATTCATGTGCAGATAAACTGGGAGGAATAACTGGGGAGCGAGACAGACTGCACAACCCAGGATTCCAGCACAGGAAAAGAAAGCCTCAAAAACCTCTGGCTATAAAAATTTGTAGGGGTTGTGGTGGCAGGGGAAACTCCAGTCTCACAGTAGAATCCATTAGAGGGTCCCATTGGGTCCTAGAACGTACACAAACCCACCCACCCCCCCAGAGTCAGCACCAGAAAGGCCCACTTCACTTGTGGGTAGTGGGGGAAGTGACTGAAAGAGCTGAGTGAGAGCCAAGCAAGCGGCATTGTTCCCTCTCTGACCCCTCCCCCACATACAGCACCACAAAGCAGCAATGTGAGTTGCCTACCCTGGTGAATACCTAAGGTTCCGTCCCTCACAATGTAACAGGTGCACCAAGACAAAGAAATATGGCCCAAATGAAAGAACTGACCAAAACTCCAGAAAAAGAACTAAGTGACAAAGAGATAGCCAGCCTATCAGGTGCAGAGTTCAAAACACTGGTAATCAGGATGCTCACAGAAATGACTGAGTACAGATGCAAGAAAAGAGGAAGATATGAAGGTTATACAAAGTGAAATAAAGGAAAATATTCAAAAGGGAAGGACTCAAATCAACGATTGGGAACAGAAGGAAGAAATAAACATCCAACCAGAACAGAATGAAGAAACAAGAATTTGAAAAAATGAGGAGAGGCTGAGGAACCTCTGGGACAACTTTAAACACTCCAACATCCAAATCATAGAAGTGACAGAAGGAGAAGAGGAAGAGCAATAGAAAACTTATTTGGGAAAATAATGAAGGAAAACTTCCCCAGTCTGGCAAAGGAAATAGACTTCCAGGATGTCCAGGAAGCTCAGAGAGTCCCAAAGAAGTTGGACCCAAGAAGGAACATACCAAGACACATCATAATTAAATTACTCAAGATTAAAGATAAGGAGAGAATCTTAAAAGCAGCAAGAGAAAAGGAGACAGTTACCTACAAAGGAGTTCCCATAAAGCTATCAGCTGATTTCTCAAATTCTTATATGGTTTCTACCATTGAGTTATGACAAGAAAGTTATTTATTGCAAGCTTATATAAATGTTTCATGTGATTTTCTTTTAGAGCTTTTCTAACTAATTATTTTAGAAAAGATACATGATTAAAAGTCAAAGCAATAACTGGGGCTACTCTGGGCTGTTACAGGTTCTTACCTCAGAGGCAAGAAGGGGCTGGAAAGAAGTATTCGAAGCCATGAAAGGCAAGGACCTACATCTAAAATTATTCTATCCAGCAAAGTTATCATTTGGAATGGAAAGACAGATAAAGTACTTCCCAGATAAGGTCAAGTTAAAGGAGTCCATCATCACCAAGCCATTATTATAGGAAATGTCAAAGGGACTTATCTAAGAAAAAGAAGAAGATCAAAACTATGAACAATAAAGTGACAACAAACTCCCAACTATCAAGAACTGAACCTAAAAAACAAAAACAAACTAAGCACACAGGCAGAACAAGAACAGAATCACAGAAATGGAGATCACATGGAAGGTTATCAGCAGGGAGGGGGAGGGTATAAATGGAGTTAAAGGTACAGGGAATAAGAAGCATAATTGGTAGGTACGAAATAGACAGGAGGAGTTTAAGAATAGTATAGGAAAGGGAGAAGTCGAAGAACTTATATGTACAATCCATGGATATGAGCTAAGGTGAGAAGAATGCTGGAGGCAGTGGGGGGTGCAGGGCAGAGGGGGATAAAGGGGAGAAAAACATGGGACAACTCTAATAGCATAATCAATGAAATATACTTTTAAAAAAGGGAAAGACTCCTGAGAAACATATTTATCATCAGAGTAATTTCATACAAAATACTATGGGTGTAGCTCTTACGAAGATTTTTGCAAATGTTTGGGTACCTGCTTCTGTTGGGTATAATTTTAAGTAGTTCACATGTAAATTTTATTCTACTAGTTTTTACTTATTTTCCTGCTTGTACTAAGTACTTATTCGTTTTTCAGTATATCATAAGCACGTTATCAAACTTAACCCTTGTGAGTGTCAAAGACTTTTTTTCTGGATTAAAAAGTCATTTTCTGTATGATATGGCTGTGTTAAAAATAAGTGAATAAAATGGGAAAAGAGACACAGAGTCATATATACTTCTGCTGCATTTCAGTTTTCATGACACAAATCATGAAAGTTGCACTACTTCAGAGTACCACATCTAGGTTCATAGTCCAACCCTGTCTCTTATAAGCCATCTGAATTAAGTTGAAAACCTCTATAAGTCTCAGTTATTTTATCTCCACATTGTTTAAGGTCAGTGGCTCCCTCATTGGATAATTCTAAAGATTATATCCGTTAATCCTCTCAAAGGACTTAGAGCAGGGTCTGGTACGTACCATTCAGTAAATTCCAGTTTAGGAAATATTTAGCAAATACTCATTACCTATGGCTGTACAACAAGCACTGCCTAGGGCCGGAATTCCAGAATAAACACGGAGAACAAAGTCCCTGTTCTCAGGGAGCGAACATTCTCATGGAGGGACAGGTAGATACGAAACAATAAATAAACCGTGGATCCTCACAGGGCAACCAGCGTTAAGGAGGAGAAAGAGGATGGCAGAGGGGATAGAGAAGGCGTGCTGGTTTTGTACTGAGTCAGCACAGGTGAGCTGGCCCCACATCGTTCAGAATTCCCTGCCCTCTGGGCCTGCAGGTTAGGTTTACCACAGGGCGGCATGCGTGAGATTTGGGGGGGCAGCAGTGAAGCAGTAGGCATGACGCCCTGAAGGTTGGTGTCGGTGCTCCAGCAGCTCAGGCACCTCATTGCCAAACTTGAACCCAGCTTATCGCTGTGGGCCAGCACCTGGCCTGCTGCCCCTGGAGCTCAGCCTCCCAGAGTTCTGGGCCGAGTATGTGTGCAACTGTGCAGCCACAGGCATCATCTGCTCCTGAAACCCTCCCTTCACACTGAAGTTAGAGGCGACGAGAGGCTGTGGCAGGTTCCAGTCTCCATCTGCCTCCATTTTCTCTTCCTTCGAGTCCAGCCTTTCTTTCAGCTGTCAGCCCCGCTGACTAACAGTGCCTTCACACACAGCACCAATGGCAAGTCAACATCGTAGACTCGCTCACCAGAGGTGTAATGCCTCCAATTCCTCTCATTTCAAGTGACTCAATGCGCTTCTGTTTCCCGAGCACACCTTAACTCATTCGGAGGGTTTTATCTGTCTGGGAATGGGGGCTACTATTCTATGCAAGGGAACAGAGCAGGCTTCACGGACTGGAGACATTTAAGTGAAGACATAAAGGAAGGGAAGGAACAAGGCGTCTATGGTCCGGAGGAAGGATGCTCAGGCAGAGGGAGAAAAGGTGCAGAGGCCTTGAGGCAGGGACACATTTGATAAGTGTTCAATGAGCAGTAAGGAGGCAAGTGTGGTTGGGGCGACGTCAGAAGGGGAGGGTGTTAGGAGAGGGGCCAGGGAGAGGGAGGGGCCCGATCCCAGGGGACCTTGCGGGCCTGTTTACGACTTCGTCTTTTACTCTGAGAAGAGAAGTCATCGGAGGGCTTTGAGCTGATTTACAGTATAAAAGGATTGTTCTGGCTACTGTATGGACAGTGCACTGCAGGAGGGCAAGGCAGAGGCAGAGAAATCCACTAGAAAGCTTTCGCAATAATCTAGGTGAGAATGATGGTGGCCTGGTAGAGGCAAGTGACCAGATAAGCTTTTTCAGAAGAAACAACAGAGTTTGCTCATGGCTTAGGCATGGACCATGAGACAAAAAGAAAAGCCCAGGGTAGCCCCAGTTATTGCTTTGATTTTTAATTACATATTTTTTCTAAAATAACTAGTTAGAAAAGTTCTAGAAGAAAATCACATGAAACACGTACAGAAGCTTGCAACAAATAGCTTTCTTGTCATGACTCAATGGTAGAAATCATATAAGAAAGATCGAAAGATCTGGCTGTGTAAAAATAGTATAACAAAATAAAATTACAACATCAAGTAAAAGAACAAACAAAGAAAAATGTCTATACATGATTCTATAACTTTTAAAGCATTGTTGCATGTAACATGTAAGAAGCCTTTGAGACCGACTAAAAAGATAAATGTCAATAGAGGGGGACCTGAGACTTGAGAGACTGGAGAAGCAAACAGACAACAAGTGAATGTGCGATTGAAATTGCTCAACATGCCTCATAATCGAAAAATGCAAATTAAGACAACAAGGGGATATTTTTTTTACCTTCAGATCGACAAAAGTAAGAATGATATACACCATGAATACAGTGAAGGACATTCCCAGTTGCTACCGAGGTGGGGGTGGACATGAGTGGGGAACGTAACTGGTGCCATCTCTCAGCAAAACCCAAAGAGTAAGAAGGAAGGAAATGACAGAAGTGAAGGTAGAGCTGCTTCGTGCTCACCAAAACCTACTTTCTGGTCTTCCTGGGGGCTGAGGTAGACCTTATTTTTGTCCAGGTGGGGGGGTGGAAGTGATGTGCATTGCTCCAGATCTGCATCCTACCTGGCTTATAAGCCCTCCCATATACCATACGTCCTTTTTTCCACCCACTGCTGGAAACAGAGGACTCCGAGAACTCAGGATGGTGGGGCCTTGAGAGGAGAAAGCCTGGGTCCTTACACAGTCCTGTGCAAAGTTGTGCCCAGTCACCCTCACTAGTCCGTTAGACAAGTTAGAAATCGACTTTTATTCTCTGCGATTTTGGAATATATCTGTTACAGCAGCTATAATTGTCTTAGTTAAGAGAGGCAGAAATCAATTAAATACAGAAATGAGAGCAAGGGAGAGATGAACAAAATAAAATACTTTTCTTTTTTTAGAAGAGGATTCACCTTTATTTGTAACAACTGATATGGGTTGTTGATTTTTTTTTAATTTTCATTTTATTTTAGAGAGAGGGGAAGGGAAGCAGAAAAACATGAATGTGAGAGAGAAACATCGACTGGTTGCCTCCTGCAAGTGCCCCATTGGGGCAGAGCACAGAGTCCGCAACCCAGGAGGCCCTGACTGGGAATCGAACTGGCAACTTTTCGGTTTGTAGGATGACGCCCAATCCACTGAGCCACACTGGCCAGGGCAAAAATGTTTTTCTTGGAAAAAAAAAAGTAAGATACACAAATTTCTAGCAAAACTAATGAAAACTTTAAAAGTGCAAATAAAAAATAAAGAAAACAAACGAGGAGTCCCTGAAGACCCAAAAGAGATTTTCAGAATAAAAGTGTTATGAACAATCACACACTAATAAATTTTATAACAAACAAAATGGATACATTTCTAGAAAAATATAAAATTTCAAAATTGGTGTAAGAAATTAAAAGCTTGACTAGACCAACAACAATTTAAAAATAAAAATCCTATCCCATAATTGTCCTGGGATCTGGGGAGGGGGAGGCAACCCCAGGCCAAAAAGAATTTTCAAAGTACAGATATTCCCTAATTTGTACAACTTATACCAGAAAATAAAACGCAGAGAAAGTCTGCTCACATCATTTCTCTGACTACAAGAGCATTGACTGCAAAGCCACGGAAGAACCGAATGCCAGTGAGGGGTTATGAGCCCATTTATTTATGAACACAGATCCTGTATCTAAGACCAACATTCAGGTTCTCAGGTAAGAATGGCAGATGGAACACACACCCTTGTTTTTGCTCTACTGAAACCACAAAATGGGAAAAACACAGGGATGAGGGGAACTAGAAGATAAAAAAAGCAAGAACATTTGGGGAGCCGAAAAGGATACAAACAAGTGGGCAATGACTTAGCAGAACTGAGAAGACAGAATCCTTTGTGAGCATTGAGGAAAATGGAAAGCAAATCGTATTTACTCTGCCGGATCTCCAACACGGTGGGGCAGTGGAGGGGCTGTGGTGGCGCCTGATTAAGTAGGGATGGTAGGAAGGCGTTTAAGAAGCAAGGAGGTCCTTGCCTGCTTTCTGCAGATGGATGATTGGCCTTTCCTCATCTTGGAAAAAACGCTGGGAGTGAATCCCTAGAGAGGTTACAAAGAGGATTTCTGGGCAAAGTGGGGAAGGAGCAGACAACAGGAGCGACTGAGGATGGCGACAAGGTCCTGGAAGCCAGACAATTACCAGAAGAAGGAATTACCTGAGGCTGAGACACACCGCAGCCCTCTCCTCTTTGCATCCCAGAAAGTTGGCAGCCAGACCTCCCTCCAGACAAGAGACTGGTGAGTCTTCCCTGGGAATCCGGGCAGCCCAAGAAGGATGACTGAACCACGGTGTTTCATAACAATGGTGTTTCGTGACAACAGTGTTTCAGTTATATAACAAGGGTGTTTCTTCAACAAAACAGAGGAGGCCAGCGGCCTCCCAAGGCTCCCCGTGCACAAGCCTCTCCAACAACTCACCACATCCACTGATCTTCGGAGTTTGAGCAGTTAACCTCGTATATTGGGATATCTGAGGAAAAACTCTCAAGGAAGAGAAAAAAGAAAGTAAATGAACAGAGAGTGGGGAAGCAACTTGGAGGAAACATAGGAAAACCTTTTACACAAGACATTCAGAGAGGCAAAATGGCCCTGGGAAATTTAAAAACATACACGAGAACAGAAATGAAAACTTCCTTGAACCGATTGGAACATAAAGTTGAGCATATCTCCCAAAACAGCAGAGAAATGGAAAACAAACATATAAACAAGCAAATAAACAAACATAAATAAATAAATAAGACAGCTGGTCCAAGAGGTTGATATTTGAATAAAGGGAGTTGTAGAAAGGTAGAACAGAAAAAACAGAGAAGCGGAAATCATCCATGAACTAATTCAAGAAATTTTCCCATGAATTTCTAGATTGAAGAGGCCACTTGCTGTGCCAAGCAAATGGATGGAAATAGGCACACGCTGAGTCTCATCACTGTGGCGTTCCAGGACGCTGGGGACAACCCGGAGACACCAATAAAGTGAAAGTGATAGGCCACACAGTATCATAGTTATCATGAGGGCTTTAGGCTTTTCAACATGGCAGAAGCTAGAAGGGAATAGAACAGTGCCTTCAGAAGTCTAAGGACAAATGATTTTCAACTCAAAATGGTGTATCAGTCAAACTACTAGTGTCAGGAAGAAAAAAAGGCATTTTTAGATATAAAAGTCCTTGGAAAGTATTCTTGTTTAAAAGATTTGATTTACTTTCAGAGAGAGGGGAAGGCAGGGAAAAGGAAACACCAATGTTCAGGAGATACATAGATTGGTTGCCTTTCTCACGCCCCCAACTGGCATGTGCCCTGAGCGGGAATGGAACCGGCAGCCTTTTGGTTCACGGGCCAGCACTCCACCCACTGAGCCACACCAGCCAGGGCTGGAATGTATTTTTCGTCCCCCCGTTCTTCGGTAGCTGCTAGCAGATGTGTTCCGCCAGAACAAAGAAGTAAACGAAGGCACGAAAAACAGGAAAATGGCACAAAGAAGACAAAGGGAATCCCCTGGGTCATAGGGAAGAGACCCCAAATGACTGCTGCACCCCGGGTATGGAGGGTAGTGAGTCCACATGGGGACGACAGAAGGCTGCAGGAGTGACTTTTCAGGGAGAGAAGTAACAGGACACCTGATAGGTCTGGAGAAGAGATTCAGATACATGGCCAGGAATTTGGGGTTGAATTCTATCAGAACATTAAAAAATTAAAATTTAAAAAGACAATTACTTAATTCCATTTAGAACGACCTATTATAAGAAATGGTACCGGTTTACCACTTAGGAGAAAAGTGCACTAAGGACAAGGACAAGTCAGAGCTTTTTCCTGAGATGCCTGGAATTCACGCAAACACAGGAATTCTGCTGCAGCGGCAGAGTCTAGGGAAAGGACCCCGTCCACCCACGGGGGAGCCGGGGCACACTGACTACACCTCGCAACGCAGTCCGCCTTCCGCAACCACCATGCAATTAAATTAGAAGTAACAAAAATATAACTGAAACTAGACATTTGAAAAGTTAAAATCACATTTCGAAATAACGCGTGGTTAAAATTCCCAGAGGAATAGACAGCTTGAAGTCTCCCTTCCTGCCTGGGAGCGGCGTGTGCGTACCATGAAGACCCTGACTAGAAATGGGAGAGTATTGCCTTCAGGTTCAGGAGCAGCGCAAGCAGACTCATTATCATCTGAGCTGGCATTGTTGCAGCGAAAAAATAAGGCGCTGCCTAAGACAAGAGAAAGGGAAGGTGGAAGGATCCAAAGGAGGCAATAGAACAAACACTGCTTGCAGGCGATATGATTATCTATGGAGAAATTACAAATATATATGCAATAAGTCATTAGAAATAATGGGAGAAATTACCAAGTCGCCAGACCTGAAGTCGAAATACAAAACTCAGTTACTAGCAACACTTACAAATGTAAGTTTTGTTTATCTTTAACACAGAATTACAGCAGGGATTTGAGCTTGTCTTTCATCTGACTGGTTTCTGATTAACTCCGTATTTTTCAACCACAGCTTTATTATTTTGTTTTTTACCTTACCTCAGTGAATTGAAGTAAATGTTCAATCTATATTTTTAAAGAAAGCTACCTTAAGTTCTTTCATACGAAAACCTTTCGGGTTGTCTTTACAAAATTAGGACAACTTAATGAGGCATAAAATTACTGAATCAAAATACTTCCCTCTCTTCTCAGGAGAGGCTAATTTGTTGTCTTCTAGCATTTAGTGCAGCAGCAGAAAACTCTGAAACCACTGAAACTAAGATTTTTTTTTTAAGTCCTCTGGAAGTAACCCTTTTTTCCCTCCAACATTGATGCTTATAGATTTTTTTCTTAGTTATCATAATTTTTTTTTTTTGCCTGCTATGCCTAGAGGTATGTGGTTGACATTAATACTCGTCAGTTCTATCAGTTATCGTTATTTCTGGACATTTGGGAGAATCATATTTCTCAGCCCCCTTGAAGTTGGGCAAGGCAATATTACTTGTTTTGTCCAAAGAAATATAAGTGGAAGTGTCACTTCTGGATGAAAGCATTTATCTTTCTGTTGCTTTGTTCTTCTGCCACGGAAGCACATTGGTTTGGAGAGGTCGAGAACGCTGAAGAACCATCCTTGGAAGAGAGCGCCCTGCAAGTCTTCCTGGGCCTTTGGCAGACAGCACAGGAGAGAAAAAGCTTTTGCCACATGAAGTCACTAAATCACTCCAGCAGAAATGAGCCCATCCTGACTGACAGGATATACTCATAGTTTTCTGTTCATTGACTTTGTCTGTGATGCATTAAGTTCTTATAATCAGCACACACAATTTTCTTCATTTCAAGAAGGTTTTCTTCTGTGATACCTTCAGTCATCGTATCCTTATTTTTCTGGACTTCAGGAATACCACTTATGCATTTGCTGGTTCCTATTCCTTATTGTTTTGTAGGCAATCGTTTTTAAACCGAATTGCTTTTTCTGTCTACATTATGGGGGATCTTGTAAAGTTGTTATTCCATATCAGTGATTATTTACCACAGCAGCAACCGTGATTCAAGCATATTAGCAGCCAGACTCATACCCTCTCCCCACGCCAGACAGAATGTTAAGGGATTCGTTTCTGGGGGGAAAAGTCCTGTTCACAAGAAAAGTACTCCACATACTGAGAGCTGGAGGTCCTTCAGAAAGTAGAGGTGCTTGCCTGATTATTCTAAATCAGTGGTTCTCAACTGGGGGTGATCTTCCCCCTAGGAGAAATTTGTCAATATCTAGAGAAATCTTTGGTTGTCATAACTGAAGGGGAGGTACTAATGGCATCTAGTACGTGGGAGCCAGGGATACTGCTAAAGATGCTACAATGCAAAGGACAAAGAATTATTTGGTTCAAAATGTTATTAATAGTACCAAAGTTGGGAAACTCTACCCTAGAGTGAAATCCATCATTCAGCAAACCACACACACAGGTAGTCTAACATTTTTATGCTGCTGTCTTTCTTTTGTAACTTTCCTCTTTAAATCTTTGCAAAATACACAGGAAATAGAGAAAATAATTAGTAATATGTGTGATGGCACCTTTTGAAAAGGCTCAAATATATAGCACAAATCTTTAAACAAAACTTAAACATACACAAAGAGATGTGAGGGAAATAGGTAACAAGGGCCTGAATTAAACAATTTAAAAGCCCAAAACATCAGCCCCGGCTGGTGTGGCTCAGTGGGCTGAGTGCCAGCCTGTGAACTGAAGGGTCATCGGTTAGATTCCCAGTCAGGGCACGTGCCTGGGTTGCGGTCCAGGTCCCTGCTTGGGGGCGTGCGAGAGGCAACTGATTGATATTTCTCTTACAAATTGATGTTTCTCCCCCTCTCTTTCTCCCTCACTTCTTCTCTCTCCAATAAAGTACAAAAATAAAATCTTTATTTATAAAAAAACCCTAAACATCATATCTTTAGGGTAAAAAGAGAAGACATCCATGAAACCAGAACAGAATACTATAAGAAGAGGTACCTCTGAGAACACAAAAATAACTTTTGCAATTAAAAATATGATAGAAATAAAAATAATTTAATAAAATAATTGGAAGATAACACTGACAAAATGTTTTGGAAAATATTTTTTTAAAAAAAGAGAGATGAAAATTAACATAGACTACATGAGAAGTATGAAGTACCAACCCAGGAAACCAACTAAATGAAAAAAAGTACCATATTCATCGTTTGGAAGACTCAACATTGTTAAGATAACCATTCTCCTAATATTGATCTATAAGTTCAACACAATGTCCAAAAAAGCACTTTTTTATAGAAATTGATAAGCTGATTCTAAAATTTTATGGAAGAGCAAAGGACTTAAAATAATCAGAAAAAAATTGTGAAAAAACAAAGTTGGAGGACTTGCACTACCTAATTCTAAGACTTAATATAAAGCAACAGTAATTAAGAGTATAGTATTAGCTAAAAGATAAAATAGATCTGTGGGACAGAATTGAGAGTTCAGAAACAGACCTACCTGATATATTTAATTGATTTTGTATAAAGGCATCACAGCAACTCAATGGAGAAGGGAAATCTTTTCAACAAATGCTGCTGAAACAACTGGATTTGGGAAAAAACAAACCTCAATACACAAAAATTAATTTAGACATTGATTATAGATCAAAATGTAAAGCTAAAGCTATATAGCTTCTAGAAGGAAACATAAAAAAATATCATTATGACACTGGGGTAGACCAAGATTCTTAGTACACAGAAAACATTAAACATTAAAAAAATAAATTGGACTTCATCAAAATTAAAAATGCTTATTCTTCCAAAGAGATTAAGAAAATGAATAAACTAGCCACAGGCTGAGATAAAATATGTGCAGTTCAAAGATGGGGAAGGATTTATATCCAGAATATTTAAAGGACTAGAACCTAATACTAAAAAGAAAAATAACCCAATAAAAATAGGCAAGAAACTCGAATGGACACTTCCTATGAGAAGACACAGTCGTGGCCAGCAAGCACGGAAAAAAAAATGTTCAACATCATTAGTCATCAGAGAAATGCAACGTCACACCACAGTAAGGAGTCCTCTATGCATCTGCTAGAATAGCCAAAATTAAAACGACTGCCAATACCAAACACTGGCAAAGATAAAAAGGCACCAGCAACTCTAGAGCACAGTTTGGGAGGTGGGGGAAGGTTGATAAAATTATACAATCACTTGGAAATTTGCCTGGTAGTTTCTCATAATGTTAAACATACTTGTACCCTACGACCCAGCAATTCCATGTCCAGGTATTTAACCACGACAAAGAAAATGCATGTTAAGGGCTGAATAGAATCCCCCCAAGTTCATGTAAGTTCCAACCATTTGTACCTCAGAGTGTGACTGTATCTGGAAATAGGATCTTTAAAGAGGCAACTAAGTTAAAATGGGGTATTAGGGTAGGCTCTAAACAGTATGACATGTCCTTGTAAGAAAAGGAGACAAGGACACAGACACGACACAGACAGGGGGCTGACCCTGTGAGGACACAGCAGGAAGACAGCCATCTCCAAGACAAGGAGACAGGCCTCGGAAAAACCAACCCGGCTGACACTTTCATCTTGGACTTCTGGCTTCCAGAATTGCAGGAAAATAAATTTCTGTTGTTTAAGCCACCAGTCTGTGGCATTTTGTTATGCGATCCTAGCAAACTATTACAATGTATGTCCTTAAAAAGACTTGTTCAAGAATGATCACAGCAGTGTTCTTCATAATAGCCAAGTGTGGAAGTAACCCAAATGTCAACAGGAAAATGGATAAACAGATGTGGTATATTCCTGCCATGGAATATTACTTAGGAACAAAAAGGGACTAACACTGATACATGCAACGCCATGGATGAACCTCAAAACATCATGGTGAGTGAAAAACGCCGGACACAAAACAGTCTACACACTGTGATTTTGCTTATGAGAAGTTCTAGAAGAGACGAAGCTAATCTATGTAAACGAAACCCGAGCAGCGGCTGCCTCTGGGGCCGAGGCATTGATGAATAATTCTGCACGTTCATACAGGAGCAGCTTATATGCATATGTCAAAATTCCATCAAATTATACATTTAAGGTCTGCACATTTCCCTATATGTAAATTGTAATAAAAACATAAGCCTCAGTCAAAAATGTAAACAAAAGAGATGAAAAGTAAAAGAGAAAAATGAGAAATTTGGAGGCTAGGTCCATAAAGCCTAACATTTGTGTAATAGAAATTCCATAAAGAAAATAATTAAAACTTCAGAAAACGAAGACTCTAAAAGGAATAAAGGCTGTGTGCCTCAGAGTTAAGCATATGATTTTCCGGACTGAAGAGGCCCCCTGGGTCCCCAGCACAAACATATACGACAAAAGACCTACACCGATACACACCGACGTGGGACTTCATGACGCTGGGGAAGGGAGAGAAGACCCTAACAGCATCAAGAGCGAGGAGAGGACAAAGTCTCAGAGCCGATGCTCTGGAAATAAAAATGGCGTTGGGCTTCACAAAAGTGAAACAGGGAAGGTATTGGAAGGAACGTTCCAATGAGAAGAGGGGTAAACCCAGAAAAAGTCATGAAATCCGGCAGAGAGCACGTCTAACAGGAGATGGAGGCCAAGGGGGGCCCCTAGAGGGCAGCGCGGTGAAGTCCCGGGACGGTACGTCAGCAGGGGCACAGGGCACATCTGGGGGTCCCGAGGGAATGGATGTAACTGATGACTTAAAGCGTTTGAACGGACTGACATGAAATTTACACTCTTGGTATAGAGTTTAGAAATGAATTAGTGGCAAATACTTAGAAAATAAAACAAATGAAAAATGAGGCAATTGGGGGGAATAATAAAAATTATACTGAAAAGAAAACAATCACAGTACATTCATTCCATGGCTAGGCAATAAAAACATTTACAGAGTCAGAATATGTCAAATCTGAATATCCATCTTACAGACCGCTGTGATTTCATGACATGGAGGGTTTAAGGATGGAGGAGATGAGGAGGTAAGAAAGTGATGTGTTAAATGACGGATCTTCATTAACTGGAGATTAATGGGTAATATGTAAAATCAGAAAATCAATAGAGGGCAGTCTAAGCTTTTTCTTTTTTTTCTCTTGCAAAAATATAGAAGTGAGTATCAAAATAATAGATAAAAGGTTCAAAGTGGACTCCTTCAGGGGAATGCGCTGGGGCCAAGAATGGGGGAGCAGGAACTGTTCTGGGTTTTTTGAGTCTTGCACAATTATTAGTCGTTTTTAACAGCAGCAATCATCACACACATCAAATTACTTAGAAAATTTTTAAAACTGCTGCTTCGCAAGCCGGGTGCTTCTTTTGTTTGTTTTTCTTT
Source organism: Mormoops blainvillei (assembly GCA_004026545.1). Taxonomy (NCBI): domain Eukaryota; kingdom Metazoa; phylum Chordata; class Mammalia; order Chiroptera; family Mormoopidae; genus Mormoops; species Mormoops blainvillei. The sequence continues at coordinate 217,041 of PVJD01001591.1, read as the reverse complement.
TTCTGCCTTTTTAATAAAATGTTCTCAGCAGCCTTATTCACAACAGCCAAAAATTAGAAACTACCCAAATGTCCATCAACAGTGGAATGGATGAATAAATTACTTTTTCTGCCTTTTAATTCATCACCACATTGCCCTCCAGGAAGAGGCTATCAATTATGTCCTTCCAACAATTCACAAGAATCCCCTTTTCCCAACACCTCTGCAGCTCCGAATATGATTTTCATTTATTTTAATCTTCTTTGAACCGATGGGCCAAGCCTGAGGTCCCACTTCATTTCACATCTCTTTGATTATCAGCCATTTTGAACACGTGTTCATACATATTATTTGTTCTCTATTCTGTAATGAATTACTTGTTCATATCCTTAGCCCTTTTTAAAATGGAAATGTTTGCCTGATTCTTTTCATTTTTTTGGACCGATTCTTATTTATTTAAAAGAAAGAGATGTTTATCTATTAATGCTATTAACCCTTTTATCTGGCATATGTTTTTCCTGCATTGCCATATCCTTTCTAAGTTTGGAAATGGGGGTTTGTAACAACCAAATGAGTGTGCAGAGACAGACAGGAAAAAAAGGCTATTTAAATTGGCGTAAGTTACAACTGACGTGCTGCCACCTGCGTGATCCCTGGCTCCTCCCGTCCTGCAACCCCTCTCTCCCAGGAGACAAGCTTCCCCTGCTCCACTGGCCCCCGAGCCAGCCCAGGTCGGTTCGCCGGGGCTCCGCAGGTCAGGAGAGTGAGGAGGGCTGTCAGCGCCAGGACCAGGTCACCAGAAGTCCACCCAACAGAAGCAGCAGAAACTTGCTAGCAGGCAGACTGGGAGGGAGAAAGAAGTTTGGTCCCACTGAGGGAAAGGGAGATAGGATCCCGGCTCGGGGAGCAGCCCCTGAACCTAGCCTGGAGCCTGTTTCTAACCCAGACCCGCCCTGAACTCACTCGGCTGAGTCACACGGGCCCCCTGGACCACAGGGACCTGGGAACCCTGGGTGGAGGGAGAGGTTCACCAGGAAAAAAGAGTTGTCATTTCTCTCACTTCCGGGTGACGCTGCCAGAGGGCCTACAGCACAAAGCTCCAATGGATAGGGGCAGAAGGCCTTTGGGGCCCAAGGGAAGGGCAGAGGGAGAGAGCCCCCAGATCTGCAATAAACAAACCTGGACCACCCAGGGGAGCCCGGGAGAATCTCTGAGCCAGGAGGAGCACTGGACCAGGGGACTCAAGGCCTGGGTCCTCGTCCTGAAGTAGCCCAGCGACCCTGGACAGGCCTCATTTTCCTCACTTGTGCATCGGCACTGATGGAAGGGCACCCTTTCAACCCTGATAAGTGGCTATTTCCGGGAAGTCTAGCGCTGCTCCCCCACCCCAGCCCAGCCTGGCCCGGCTCTGCGCTCAGGCCTGGGCACCCTTTCCAGAGTGTATGGCCACTGGTCTCCCCCATTCTACATCAGAGGCCGCACAGTCACCTGTCCAGCCCTTCCCAGACCCCTCCCTGCTGGCGAAACCCCAGACCTACCTGTGCTCAGAGCCATGGATGGAGGTTGGACTGTCCATCACTGTGAGTGATGAGTACACTGAGAAGGCAACAGCAGCCCAGAGTCCCCAGAAGGGAGAGGCGGTCAGTCCCCAAAGTCCTGAGAGGAAGAGGTGGGCCGGGCCAGTGCCTTAGGACCCTCAGGTCAGGGCTGACCGGAGCCCCAGGGGAGGGAGCTTCTCCCAGAGCTGCTGGAGAGAGAGGCTGGGCCCAGGGGCTGGGCAGAGAGACAACCCGGTACTGAGACCTCTTGGGAAAGGAGAGCGCAGGAGGCCCCTGTGGAGTGCGTGGAGTTGGAGATACTGGGTGGTGATTCCAGAACAGATAGGCCCAAGAGGTGGGCCTGACTCTACCCAGAGGCACAAGATTGAGAAAGGAAAGGCCTTGACTGGGTAAGTGCGAGGCCTGCAGGGCAGGGCCTGTGGGCAGCAGGAGGCTGGGTCGGCCTTGGAGAAACCTCAGCTGCTGAGAGCATCTCTGCCCATCAGGGGCCTCAGCCCTGCTGAGCCCGGTGGTCCAGGCCCAGAGGCCGCTGCTTGGCTCCCCCGGCACACCCCCACCCCCACCCAGCACTTCCTGGGTGAAAGTCAGAGGTTGCCCTCCTTCTGTCAATCTCTCTCCCTTTCGCTTCAAGCTTTCAGAGCCCTGGCTTCCTCTGCTCCCCACCGCCCCGCTCCAAACGCCCCAGGAAGGGACCTGCTGAATAGGCAGGGGGCTCAGGGCAGTGCCTGCAGCCTGGCCAGCTCTTTAGCCCCTTGAGTCCCAGGGAGAGCAGAGACCTCCTGCGGGAGCGCGCATGTTGAAGTGACACAAGGCACACCTACTCCCCTGCGCGCACAGGCCCTGAGGCAGTGTCCTATGAGCCTGGATTTATTGTAACCAATAGGAGCCATTAAACCATCCCCAGGCCGTCCAACCCCCAGGCAATTTCCCCACTTACACACCTGAATTACCAGTCCAAGCATTAAGCACCAGAATGCCAAAGACCACGTTATTTCATGTTTAGCAGTCTCTTTAGTGAGTAGGTTTGCATGCAGACACATGGAGTCTACACAGCACTGGATACAAATTATTGTGTTGGTCAGAAAGTTCATTTAGTTTTCTCTGCAGGATGGCTCCAGAGTTCTTAGTTGTCTTTAACTTCATTCGAAACAATTTTGTTAGATTGTATTGTGACAGATGTCATGTCAGCGTGCGTTTTAAAAAAAAAAGTCAACATTGGTGAATTTTTGTGCAGCCATTTTAAAACAGAAGATGGAAGAAAACATACAATATCTGATCAGCTCCTGTGAATTTGATGCCTGTGTCCACGGAGGAGCGGACTGGGGAGAAATCGGCCCTGACATCCTAGGTGGCCAAGATCCCCTACAGGGTCCCTAGGGTCACAGACAGGAAGCCCCAAGGGAGGGAGGTGGGGAGCCAAACGCAGGTGGGAGAGAGGGCATAACATGTCCATTTTACAGACAGAGAAGTGGAGCTCCTGTCTGCCCCCTGGGCCATTCTGTGAGGAAGGAGAGGGTGTTTGGGCACCCTGGGAACACGAGGTCTCAAGCTCTCCCAGCCACTTCTGGGAGTGTGACAGTGAGGTCTGGAGGAGAAGCTGCTGAGGCCCCAGGGTTCCCTTCTCAGAGGCGGGCAGAGCCCCGAGCCCCAGGCCTTCTGACTTAGGCCCGTGCCCCGCCCTGAGTGGTTCCTTGCCCCCATCTCCTGAGGATGCCTCTGAAGGATCCTCAAATACCACCACAGTGACATGCCTCAGCCCCTCCTGCAAAAGTTCAAACTATGACAGGGCTCTTGTGAGTCCCCTGGGAGCCAGGCCCACCCCAGGGCCCAGGCCCCCTGCCTCCCACTCCCATACCTGGGACTCCAGGTCCCAGATGCTGGAGGAGAGCCCGACAGCTCCAGCACAGTCCTCACCTGCAGGTCTGAGACCCCAACTCCATGCAGAAGGCCTCACTCCACTCACACTGGTGGGGAGGCCATGGTTCAGAGAAAGGGGCAGATCCAGACGTGGAGAGTTTCCTGTCCCCGGGAAGTGAGGACCATGCCTACACAGCCGAGAACCACTCAGAGCCAACCACAGGCTGGAGGGACACACATAGTGGAATGTGGGCAAAGAGAAATCTTGGGGACCTTCAGGGCTTCTTAACTGTTGCCATGACTGATCTGAGGGAGGAAAATGCAGGACACTACTGGTGCAGCATCCACCACCCTTCTAGCAACTCAGCCTCTAATTCTATAAAGTTCTATCCAGCGGTGTCTCCAGGTGTGCCCTTTTCCTGGGGTCCACTTGCTCTCTTTGTGTCTCTTGGTTTCCCAGTCATGGAAGCCAGACTGCCCTCTCCCCATGCTGGTCTCCTGAGAAATGCTGCTGGGAACATATGCCCAGGGCACTGGCACATGAGCACACACACATCACACACTGTCTCAATGATTTACAAGCCTCCTCAAAGGTGTTCAAAAAGATCAGTCGGCCATGTTGCTCAGTCTGAGCTTGTATGACCCCGCCACAGAGAAGCTCATGGCTGCCTGACATCTTTGGAGAAGACACCTGTACCTGGCACCTGGCAAGTGAGCCCGTTGGCCACAAACCACCCCCACCATGTTAGTGTCATGTTGGTCTGTCCCATCCTCCAGGCCCAGATCAAGGACTGACAAATTATAACCTGAAAGCTAAAAATGGTTTTTAAATGGTTGGGAGGGGGGAAAGTATTTTTTTAATTTGTGACATGTGAAAATTATAGGAAATTCAAATTTCAGTCCACAAATAAAGTTTTATTGGAACACAGCCAAGACCATTTGTTTACATATTCTCTATGGCTATTTCATGCTACAACAAAGTCGAGTAGTTGTGACAGAGACTATATAGCCCCAAAGCCTGAAATGATCACTCTCTGTCCCTCTAGAAAAAAGCTTACCTATTTCAGTCTAAATTAGAGCTTCTCAAAGTATCTGTGGTGGCAATGGGCTTGTGCCTTCCCCAAAGTCATATGTTGAAATTCTAACCCTCCATGTGATGGTGTTAGGAAGGGGGCCTCTGGAAGGTGATTAGGTCATGAGGGTAGGCCCCTATAAATAGAATTAGTGCCCTTGTAAAAAGAACCCCAGTGACCTCTCTCCTCCTCCTTCCACCATGCGAGGTTACAAACTGGAAGAGGGTTCTTGCCCAAACCCCACCATGCTGTACCCTAACCTCAGGCTTCCAGCCTCCGGAACTGTGAGAAATAAATTTCTGTTGTTTATAAACCATCCAGTCTGTGGTACTTTGTGATAGCAGCAGGAGCAGGCTAAAACAGTGGTGGGGAACCTTTGAAGAAAAAAAAATCCAACCCATCAGCAACTATTTATTGGTAAAATACAATAAAATTAAATTCTAGAAACAGTGACAAAAAAAGCAGACATACAAAGCACAAACCCAAAATGCTTATTAGATTTGACAGACATAAAATTACATTTCAACAAATATTATACAATCAGAACAGACATAACACAGGGGGAAATTTTAAATTATAAAAACCACACACATTGTTCCTTCGAAGTATGCCTCTAAGGGGCTGGCATAGTGGCCTAACTTTAAACCAGCGACTCTTTGCTGCTCCTCGGTCATAACTAAACCAAAAATCGGAAGCAAGAGTGAAAGTGTGCAGATTAAATGCCAATACCTACACTTTGAACACATGCCCTGTATATCCACATTTAAAGATTTTAATGTAACATATGAGCATTCTTCTTGCTTGTTAACTTACCTAATCTGAGGAACATTAATGACACCATAACTCTCGGGGGAGAATGTATACAGAAATTGTTTTGATGCTTTGTTTTAACAACACTCATAGTAGAAAACTGGTCTCACGACGTTATGTTGATGGAAATATAAGAAGGAATTTTAAGGCAATTTTAACAAGCTCCATATCTTTATTTTTAACTTTCAAAAGGAAGCAAGTGTTACTGTATTTCAAAATGCACCTTCAACCTTCCACCAATAGCTAGTTATGAAAATATAGCATATAGCATATAACATAACATATGGTTATGTTACATTTATATTTAAATTATCTTTGTATGAGAAAAATGATTCTGAATCTATGGATTTCCTATGCATATTCTTCTTTTGACAAAAAAGGAAATTTAAAACATTTTATCAGGTTAGTAAGGTATTTTCATGAGTACTTTTGCAGATATGCAATCCTGAGATCATCACCTATTTTGGTGATAATTGTTGTTAAATTAAGAACGTGTCATAACAATTTACAAAAGCTTTTCCTCTAAGCTTCTAATGTTTGCTTTTGCTCTTCAATTTTATTTTCCATTGAAAAACATGTTGCATTCTTTCCTTCCATAGAAATGCTAACATCAAGGCTATAATATAAACAAGTCTAACTATGCAATTCACATCTTTACTAAACTGGTCTCTATCTTGCCAAAACATTAGGAGTTCTTCCCACAGATCAAACATTCCCAACAGAACTTTCCCCTCAGTAATCATTGCAAATTGGCACGTAAAAACAACTCTTTATGGTGTTTCCATATTACCACATAATAAAGAGAATGATTTCAAATTCAATACATTCATCTCTATGTAATTCATAATTTTGCACATCAGTAAGCACACTGTTCAGTTCAGCTGACATTTTGTTCACAGTAAGACTTTCTCTTTTTTAAATAAATAAATAAATAAATAAATAATTCAGAGAGAGAGAGGAAGGGGGTAGAGAGGAAGGAGCATCACTTTGTTGTTCCACCTATTTATGCATGCATTGGTCGAGTCTTCTGTGTGCCCTGACCAGGTATTGAACCCTCAACCTTGGTGCACTGGAACAATGCTCTAACCAACTGAGCTACTGTCATAACTGTCATAGCAGAGGCAGCCATCAGAACATACTCCTACATAAAACTTACACCCCAAACCATTTGTTGATAATGTGACCCTTCATAGTTTTTTTTTACAACCCAGAGTTAGCTGTGTTTTTGGTGATGAAGCTAAAAGATACAGAAGAATTCCTACCTATCATCATGTTCAAATCGCACATATAGTAAAAGAACAGCCATGTTAGCATATATGTACATTTCTCAAGCTGCCACGAAAAAGACTTTGTGGGCTTTATTTGTTCTGAGACTTCGTCTTCCATGCCATTAGCCAAATCCCAAATCCGCTAAGCTAGAGTCAGTGAAAAATGATGTTTAAGCTTTCTTCTTTGCCACAAATTAACCCAACATTGTAAAGCAAACTTTTTGTTGCAGTCTGCCGATAATATTTTGGTGACCATAGATAGATTTTTAGCCTCACAACACAAAGTGTTACTTCACAAGAAGCCTGCAGGATGCTAGAGTTTAAATGTGAAATACCTACTGCTCTCAAGCTTTTTAATTCAATACTCTTTTTTTTCTCAAAAAATTAGTTTTGAACTTGTGTTTTTCTACGTAAAGGCCACTTGTTTTTTATGACATGTTTGTTTCATTAACCAGTATATCTCAACAAATAACACTGAGTGTTAGTCTTCACCATTATTTATAACTACAAGGTTCTCACTATACAAATAAATGTCATGGCTTAAAACAATGTAAGCATATGCTCTCACTGTTCTGGAGACCAGAACCTCAGTAGGGGTCTCACCAGACTAAAATCAAGGAGTCAGCAGGTCCTGGTCCTTTCTGGAGGCTCTTAGAATTTGTTTCTTCCTCATTTAGGTCTCGGACAGAATTCGGCTCCTTGTAGCTACAGGCCTGAGGTCGTGTTTTCCTGCTGACCTTCCCCAGCTCCTGGAGTCTTCCATATTCCTTGGCTCTGGCCCCCTTTCTCGTCTTCAGAGCCAGAGGTCCTTGTCCTTTGCGCTCTGCCGACTGGAGCTGGGACACACGCTCTCTGCTTTCCTACACCAATGGTTCGATTGGCCTCACGCACACGATCTCTCCACCTCAAGGTCTTTAACCTTCATCATATCTGAAAATTTCCTTTTGCCATGTACGGTGACAACATATTCACAGGTTCCTGGGATTAGGATGTGGACATTTGGGGTCGGGGCCCATTATTCTACCTATCGCAATGAAGGAATGCATTTTCATGTAAAATCAGTGCAAATCTTTGGAGTAAATTCAGAAGGAAAAATGTCTCTGGAATCAATCCCACTATCATCATTTGGCTTATTATCGCTGCTACACTCAGAAAAGATACATCTTTTCGACACAAAAAGTTCAGTGGCCTTTCCTTCGCTCTCCTTTTCTACCTGTGAATTGGTACCTGAATGAACTAATCACTGCTCTAAACTAGCTCATCATGTTAAACTCTAAATTTTTATTTTAAAAAAAGAACAGGTTGGATTTAAAAGTTAATGATTGTAAAAATAACAAATTATAAAAATAATTCTCTCAGGCGTTTCTATGCTTTTGGGTTTTAGTTAACTAACCTTAAAGCAGTACCACGTGCTGAAATACAGCCCTACTGCGCGCTGCTCGTAGGAAGCTTGCTCATTTGCAGCTCTTCACGACATTTGACACCATCCAACTGGTCTACACCCTGTTCGAGTTTACCAGCCACACACTCGGACCCTGAGGCAATGTCAAATAGATATATTTACCTTGTTGCGGGCAGGTTGCAAATGTGGACCAGCACCAGCCCATAGGTCATAAGTTCAGTAGCTCAGGACTAGAACTTTCCCCATGTGTTCCAAGGCTGGCACATGGGCTGGTCCTGGTCCCCATTCTGAGAAGCCTCACACAGGTGCCCTTATGGGACAGGATCATGTCTGTATGCCCACCAGCCTGAGGCTCTCCCCAGAAGAGACCTTCCAGGGCAGCCCCTGGCTCTCTGGTGCCCTCTCCTCCTGGTACCTCCCAGCCCTTGCGCCTCTTTTCCCCCCAGCATTAGGAGACAAGGTTCCCCTCATGGGCCCAGGGTAGGGATGCTGAGGACACCGAGAGCCCCTACTTTCTGTCACAGTCTTGGGGCTGACACCGCTTCTTTCTCTCCTGAGCCTGTCAGCTGCCCCCAGCAGCCATTGTCTCCTCTTTACCCTCAAAAGCCCTCATCACTTTTCCAAGGACAACCTTCCCAGCCTCCATGAAGGGCTGCGAGCACAGCTCAGTCTGGGGTCTGTCTCAGAAGGCAGAGCGGTAGGAGTGCCGGGCAGGCTGCTCAAAAGTCTGAGGATCAAGAGAGGCCACTGGAGTATTTACCCAAGCCGTTGAGGCCGTGGGTAAATACCTACGGGTTGACCCAGGGCGCTACCTCAGAACCGAAGGGACAGGGACGTGGAGCAGCCCCTAAAATTCCCCATGAGCGGCCCTGTTCCCTTAACAGCCTAGAAGTGTGGGAAAGGGCTTGGCTGTCAGAGATGGGAGTGGCTTAAAGACTGAGACTATGTCCATACTTGAGGAGGCTCAGAGGCTGAGAGGGACGTGCAAAGAGGTAGAAATGCTTAGAAGGTGGCCCAGACCTCCGGACTCCCATTCGAGTGCCCCTCCTGGACCCAGGGGTACCTCCACAGGCACCGGACAGGGCCTGAGCCGCAGGCCTGTCTAGTCCTGAGCCACGGGACTTCACGACCCACTCCACCAGCCCCCAGATCAGTTTCCCCCTAAGCTGATGGGCTCCTGTTCCCAGTTCATCCCAGTTCCCTGTTCAAGCTTTTCTGATAGCAGAAACAGGAGGACTGTCCTGCCCACTAACCAAGGTCCCTTCTTTTTCCCTGGCAGCCCCTGCCTTCACGCAGGCCACCTGGGCTTCCTGGGACCCCGTCTCATCACAGACCCAGAGCTGTGTGCCCAGAGAGGCCCCCTGAGCTTCCTCTGCCATCACCACGCCTTCACGGTGAGCTCAGGGTGGGGCCCTCATCCACACAGGCCTAGCTCAGGGGCCCGAGGACAAAGTCTGCCACCCCAGCCCAGTCCTCTCCCCGTTTTGTCCCCCTGTCGTCCGGGAAACTAAACTCCACCCTCTCCTCCAGCCCTGCAGCCCGCAGTGCCCTGGTCGCCGTGCCCTGTGGGCTTCCCCTGGCCAGGAGCCTCGTGCTGTCAGCCCTGCTTGTCCAGGGAGAGAGGCCTGGGTTGAATTAGGAGAAAATGAAGCAGGAAGCAGGCACAGAGGGTCAGAGCCAGGGATCAGCCAGGGAACACAGAGGAAGGAAAGCCGTAATTGACAGGGCTCTCCAAATTACACTGAATCCAGCCCTCTTGCATATTCATTACAGGCCGGCCTTTGTCACTGACGGGCACAGGAAGTCCCTCCCACCACCTGCCCTTCCAGGAATGCCTACCCAAAGCCACCAGTCTAGGACACTGCCTCATCCCAAGTCCTGAAAGAGAGAGCCTTCCCCAACCGTTAGAGAGTCGCAAGCTCTGGGGAGAAGGGGACACAGCAGGAGAAAGGTGGAAGCGTCTGGGTGAAAGGTGCAGGGACCGCGAACGAGTGAAGAGGACCTGGAAACAGGATCTGGTCAGGAGAGCGCGGGCTTGCTGGAGGAGGCGCAGGCCTCGGGAGAGGGGAACAGGGTCCAAGTGACTTCAGTCACTTCATTCACTTCTCCCCCACTCTGCGCGGGCAGCCGACTCACCCTTCGTCTTCCAGGAGACAGAGAGCCTGGGAGCCGAACTGCCTGTTAAGCAGACTTTCATTCTAGTCTTAGTTTTCCAGCCCCCACTTCTGTTCTGCCTTCCGAGATACGCATGCCTTCGATTTCTAAGGCTTCCTGGGGTTGCAGAACAAAAATGATTGCATCTTATGGGTGCATCTCCCACCCCCACCTTTCTCTGGTCCATGACATCATCCAGGTGTTACCCAGCTTCAAAGCTTGTATGGGGCTCACTCTTTATCCTTGTGGGTAGAGTCATACGATTTTTACCCATTTACTGCCACTTCCCAACCCTCACAGTTTCCACACCTCCTTAGTGGGAGTAGAGAGGAACCCCTGATTCACCATCAACTACCCATCCCAGCACCCACCACCATGGGTAGGAGTGAGCGAGACCCCACACCTCCACTTGCTCCTGTAAAGACTCCTGGCTCTCCCTCCATCACCCCGCCAGCGCTGGGACCCCCAGACCAGCCTCTCCACAACTTTATCCCTGTTCACTGCAGTCACCACAAGATGCCAGGATTCCCTGGGGCCTCTCTTGTCACCCAGAATCACAGCTCACTAAGACCTGATACATTCAGCAAATCAGCCCCATTTCCCAACTCTTCCCAAAACCCGTAAATCTTTCCACTCTGCCCTCTGAAACAGTCATCGGCACAAACTCTGTACTGTGTTCTCAACTCCTCTGCATGCCACCTTCTCACGCGCACTGAAACCTGCCCCTGCTCTGAGACCACCACTTTCTCTGTACCGCTGGCAAGTGCCGGCCTTTTCCTCCTCTTCACCTCCTGTCGCTAGGCCTGAGCGTGGGGTTGTGTCCTCCTCACTCCTCACTGCTGCTTCCTCTCTTCCTCTCCTCCCTAAAGCAGCCCCAACAGTTCAATTTCCTACATGAGACTGTCCCACAGGCCACCCACCGTTGCCACCAATCCTCCACAATCGGGAGCTCTCCTTTTTCTTCTCCGTTGGTCTTACCCCCTCACTCATTCTCACTGTCACTCTCACTGCTCCTGCCATGACCCTCGGTGAGCTTGGGCCCACGCAGAATCCTAGATGATCCTTCTGAATTCGCGGCCTCTCAGTTCCTAGACCTCTCTCTCCAAGCGATCTTGTCCTCATCGCTGCCTCAGTCGCCCCTTCAGGTGCTCAGCGTGAATAGCAGCTTCCTGTCCTTAGGCTCAACTCCGAGATACCCAGCTTCCACCAATCACCTGTCTCTAGCACCATCCTATCATCTCAATCATTGTACCCCTTTAATCCCACTGGGATCCATGATCCTCTAGTTCGGCCACCTTTCCCATGTCCCTCACCTCACTCATGCCTTCCTTTCCCTTAGATTCCATGATCCATCCTTATAATCACTTTTGGGCTCGTAGTCTCCATTTCTTTTCCCCTCTCCGCTTTCATTGAACTCGCCTGGCAAAACTCCAGCCCTGGTTGAACCCAGCTTTCCGCTCATTCTATTCAGGACCCAGAGAAGCTGAATGAGGCAGGAAAATAACAATCTATCAGACTGAAATGTCTCACTGGAAACACATGATATTCATTCCAAACCTGCTTCACAACATCTTCCGGCCCGTCCAGCTCCCAAACCCCTCTGTCTCCTCTTGCTCGGCCGCTGCGTTTGCATCCTGACTCACGCACACAGATGAAACCCGGAGGGAAGAAGGCTCATCGGGTGCAACCACAGCTGTCTATCATCCCCTGCTGTGCCCCCGCACGCACCCTTTCTTCCCATCATTTTCCCAGTTCCCATCTTGGGCATGCCTCTCCAGCTCAGCCCCAAATCCCATCTTCTCTTGTCTGCACAAGAAAATTGCTCCAGAAGTTCTCTCTCTCTTGCATCGTCTTTTCTCCCTCTCTTACATGTCATGACAATCAGAACGTAAAGGGACTATGATATATTAAAAACCTTCTCTTGACCCCACAGCATCTCCAGCTACTCCCCCACGTACAGTAAAGCTCCATGAAAGGACTGGATACACTCAGAGCCTCCAGTATTTCCCTTTCTGTTCTCTCGAAGCCACTCCAACCTGGCCTCTGTTTGTGCCACTCCCTGAAACATCTAGTCACACTCTCCAGTGACGTCCACGTTGCTAAGTCCAGTGGTCAATACTCAGATGTCATCATATTGGGAAGATGAACAGCATCACCCATGACTTACCACTCCTTTCTTCTTGAAATGCTTTCTTCCCTTGGCTTCCAGAAAACAAACAAACAAACCCTATAGTTTTCTCCTCATTTCATAATAACCTGCATAGTAAGTTACTCCAAAACTTAGTAACTTAAAACATCGAATGACATATGCGTTGTATTGTTATGGGGTCTGAGCCCAGAGTAGGTCTGCCTCGGGGCGGCCGGTAAAGTGTGGGTTCTTGACTTGGCACAGGGAAGATTTCACAACATGAGTCCAGGTGATTTTAAGAGTACGTTTACTAAAGTGGGGGGACAGTGAAATGAAGGAAGGGTTTAAGGTAGAAGACGCAGCAGGAGAGACCTAGGCAGGGCTCCTTTGGCTCTGTAGAAACCTTGTAGGAAAGAAGTGAGGCCCGGGCAGGGCTGCGGTAGCTCACCCGGAAGTCGGAGCAAAGGGGGCCTTGGGGGCAGATTCGGGGGGTCAGCCTGAGACAAGCCGCCGCTGCCTGCTGCTCCCCTGGTTGCAAGTCTTGCGGGGACCTTTTGACATTAGGAGAAAGAGCAGAGATACCAGGTGTGGGCGAGGAGATCTCAGGAGAGGATCTTAACAGAATGCTAATTAGCTTTCCAGGCATGTCCTTCAGTAAGCTGGTTCATCAGCCTGTGTGCATAGAGGGGTCAGGGTTATTTTCTGGTTAGTTTTATTTTTAAAGGCGCTTATTGAAGAAGGGCCGGGACCGAGGCCAGTTTGCCCTGGGATGGTCTGGAATATGTAAACCATTTGCTCCTAGGTGTCCTTGGTTAGGAAAGATAAAACCCTGTGATTCATTTGCTGGCTGTAAATTGCTCAAATGGTTGGGCTTTGTTTATTTTGTCTTAGTTTTCCCTATTCCACTTGTCTAGGAATTTCCCTAACTTGTTACTATCCTGCCTAAGTATTATCTCACAGATTGCTCTGAAAGGGGATCAGAAATTTGGGGACGTCTTAACTGGGTGTTCCTGGTTCAGAATCTCTGGTGCCACAGTCAGGGTGTTAGTGAGAGCCACAGTCATCTGAAGGCTTGACGGCAGGACCACCTCCAAGATGGCTCCCTCGCATGGTTGTTGGAACAAGGCGTCTGTCCCTTGCCACATGGGCCTTTCTTCATAACGTGGAAGCTAACTCCCCCAGAGTGAGCAATCCAATATCGAGCAAGGAGGAAGTCACAGTGCCTTTTATAACCGAGTCTCTGAAGTCACTTACTGCTGCCATATTCATCAGAAGCTAGTCACTGGGGCCAGCCCAAACTCAAAGGGAGGGAGGTTACACTCCATCTCTTGAAGATACGTGTATCAAAGAAAGGAATGAGTAGATTTTAAAACCACCACAGTACCTACTCTGGTCACAAATTATTTACATTTCTCCCACAGGCAAAATACTCTCATCCCCTCCAAAAGCCTCCAAAAGTCTCACCCCATTATGGCACCAACATGAGGTCCAGGAAATTGTCATTTAAATTGGGTCCCGGTGTGGATGAGGCTCCTCAGGTGTAGCGCCTCACATACCATTCTCGATGTGAAGACCACAGTCAGGAGGCTGTGGCCACCAGCCTGGCGTGTACTGGGGTGGGGAAGGGGTTGCCTAAAGAAACCGTTTATCTGCCACACACAGAACCAACATACGGTGTTGGTACAGCATGGTACACAATAGGCCTTCCTGTTCAAAAGAGGAGGAAATGGAAGGCCAAAGGAACACTGACCCAGAGAAAATCTGAAATTCAGCTGGGCGAATGTCGGAAGTTCCTTGAATAGCACTGCCCCGCTGTTACCTGGGAATAGGTCACCATGCCTCTTGGCTCCTCCCTCCAGGCTCCTGAGCCTTCCCCGTGTCACCCCTCACCTGCCACAAAAGGCAGCTTCATAGTCTTTTCTGCCTTCTTCCCGCCAGTAGACTTTGTAGGCTACAAATGTCTTTTTTGTTTTTTTAATCCTCGCCCAAGGATATGTTTATTGATTTGTGGAAGAAAAGGGGCCACATATTAACCTGACAAGTTCAGGGGAGGCCTGCTAGGCAGCCTTACAAACTCAGAGGCCTGAAGTAACTGCAAGGGAGGGTCTAAAATTAGGACTTACTAACAGAAAGCCTTTCATGGTGGGTAGTCATGTCCTAGGTCAGTGTTTTTCCCTAGCAAACATCAGTCTTTACTTAAACTGAACCTGTCTGTTGTCTTTTTGCATCTACGATAACATAGCTTTAGAATGTCAGGGTAACTTCCCTTTTTCCCAAACCCTTTGGGCATAAACTGAGACCTCAAATCCCCTCATTGTTATTGTTATCATGTTAATTGTTGACTGTTAACTATCCCTTACTCACCTGTGTAAAAGAAGTTTGTCTCTATCATTTTACCTTTTATCCAATCCCAGAGGTTGCCCAACCGGCCCCCTTGCTTCGCTTTCTCTGGCCTCCCTAATCTATCACCAGCGGATTTTGTGTAAGCCCCTTATGTTTCCTGCTTTGACTCTAATGTATCAAAGAAGGTGCTAAACTACCACTCTCCGGAGCATTTCTCAATCCGTTGAGATATTACTTCCCGACAATTGTTGGCAGTTGTCGTCAGTTTGGCTCCAATAAACTCACCAAAAATTCTCTACAGGTTTGAATGTTTCTTACGTTGACAGGTTTTAGAGAGAGAAGAAGGGGGAGAGAGAGAAAGTAAAAAAAAAAATCAGTGTGAAAGAGAAACATCAATTGGTTCCCTCCCGTATGCATCCCGACTGGGAATCGAACCCGCAACCTTTTGGTGTACAAGACGCTGCTCCAACCAATTAAACCACCCTGCCAGGACAGGTTTGTGTTTTTGGTTTTTGGGTGTGTGTTTGTTTGTTTGTTTGTTTGAATACTCTCCCTCTGTTCCTTTTCGTCCAAGCTGGAAGTGTTTTGTGAATGTCACTCAATTAAACAAAAGCCACACCTACAAATCTCTTCAAGATAAGGTGTCTTCCGTACCTCAGGCTTCTTATAAGATGCCAAAGGATAATGTCTTTAAGCTCCTTAGAAGCCTGGTGTTTGATTGAAAGAATCTGCGAGGAACACAGCCTTAAACTCATTAGAGGCCTTTTGTCTGAGGCACTATATATACTCCTGAGATTTAACAAAGGATTTTATAGTCACACCCTCAGTTTCATCTGTATGCCACATTGTTCTGAAAGGGCCCTGGACTCAATTTTAGCATCATTTACTGCCTGGAGAGGCTAAGAATTTTCCATCTCCTTCACATCCAATGGCCTTGTCTGCAATTTCTCTCTCTCCGCTCACATGTACAGTAGACACAAGAAGAAACTACAAGGAAGTGCCCTCAGCACCCTCCGCACTTTGCCTGGAGAGCTCGGCTACGCCGCCCAGTTCATTAGGTACATTTTCTACTTTCCACACGCACATGCAACATTTAGCGATGTTGCTAAGCTTTGTGCCACTGGACAACAAGGGTTTCCTTTCCTTCCCACCCACTGGCTAAACGAACCCAGAGACCATACTTAAGGTCTCTACACTCTCCTCATTGGTAGAAACAGAACTGATCATTTCCACCTCACCAAGCTACTTGGGTTACTAAGTAGGATGATACAGTCATAAAACATCCTACATGTGAAGAACCCTGAACAGATGCCCAGCTTGAGAAGGAGTGAGGTGTCATACAGAGAGGGCCCACCTGCGATGCAGGAGAGACTGATCTCAGGGCTGATCTTGACTGGAGGGACAGAGGGTGAGCTGGGAAACCTATGAGAAGTAAGCTCCTCTCTTCCGTGGACAGCAGCGGGGAACGTGGGAAAGAATCAGGGTGAGGAAACTGACTGACTGACCTGGGCCCGAACTACGTGTGAACTCACTGACGCCACTTTCTGGTCATCAGGAGCCTTGTCGGGAGGCTGCGCCCCCCACCCTGAGGCGAAAGGGGATGGGGCAGGGTTGCCTCTAAGTCCTTGTGCGGTTCTGTGGCAGTTCCTGGCCAACCGGACGCCAGGGAAGCCACCGGCCACTTTCAGCAGGTCACTGACCTTCTCTGCGCCTGTTTCCTCACCCGGAGGCAGATAAATATTATCACCACACTGCTGTGGGGGTGAAGGCAAACAGTGCAAATGAACGAGCCTTGTGGGCTATACAATTATGTGAATATATACTGTTTCTTCAAGCTCTAAAACTCGGTCCTGCGTTCCCACACTTGGTGTCTAGGAGACCAGCTTCTCTCCTTGGCCGTCTGTTTCCCCACCATCGCCCTTTCTTATCCTCAGTTCTCTCACTGGCCCCTGGAGCCCTGCTGTAGGCAGGGAAGGACACCGTGCATAAGCCCAGGGACTGGAGGGGCCCGAGGACGAGCAAGGCTTCAGCCAGGGCCCAGGTGAGTTTTCTTAGCTCAGTGCTGTGCGAGCTTGGGCAGGTCATTGCCCCTCTCTGAACCTTCATTACTCTCTCTGGAAAATTGATGAGATGAAGATGAGTCCTGAAGCCCCTCCAGCAAAAGACTAAGCCAACTAGTATGAAATGAACGACTTTCTGTACCCAGCTCAGGCTTGCCAGGGACACAGCCCCAAGGGACACAAACAAACAGAACGAGCCAGCAGCCCTTGAACATGGCTTTAAGTTCCTAGGTGGAAGGGCCTCTGGAAGATTCCAGCACAGGCTAAGGAAAGGGAGCTATGGAACAGGAGGAAGGTGGAGAGGACATGGCTGGGGAGTGATGCACTGCCTTCCAGGGGCACCTGCTGGGATTCCAGCCTCGCCCGTGCCCTCTTGGCAGCCCCAGTGACTGACACCCCAGGGGAGTCCCATCTAGGGGTCATCAGATGACAGCAAACGCAGCCAACAGCAACACCACAGCCCTGGCAATGTGCTCACTTCTCCCGACCTTGGCATCGGTCAGCAGGCCTCCGCGTCGGCTGCTCCCAGAATTGTATTTACCACACCAGGTTTCCTGTGGAGTTTTTCTCTTTTCTTTGTAAATTATGTATAAACATCAACATTTTTCTGATTCTAAAAATCCTGAGATTCGTTAAGGGAAAATATAAAATTAGATTCTTTCACGGATTTTTTCTAACCCTCCCCTGAAGATATGCTTATTGATTTGAGAGAGAGAGAGAGAGAGACATCGATATGTAGTTGCCTTCTTGCCCACCCGCCTGAATGAGGAGAGAGAGGAGGTTAGACGAGGGGGAGCCAAGACCACCTCAGTTTCCGGGGGCTGCCTTGGCGGACAGGACTGAGGGCTCTCCCTGGGCCCAGAGACCTGCCGTGTGCCCTGGTGGGGGGTGCTCTTCTGGGTCCACTTCACTCCATCCCCATGGACCCATCACCCCACACCTCCCACTTTCTCAAAGGAAGCCTTTGTCCTTCTCAGTCCCTCCTTCTCTGGGGTGCTGGGGGAGCCCTGATGAATCAGGCCCATTTCCCAGGGACACATCGCTTCCTCAGCCCCTCGCCCCACCCAGGAGCCCCAGGGGAGGGGCAGCTCGGTTGGGAGGATCTTTCTCTGACTGGTGCTGCCAAGAGCCCTCCATCAGTCTGCACATGGCCTTGACTTCAGATGAGGAGCTGGGGAGAAGGACAGGAAAGAGAGTCGGGGACAAGAGGGCTGGGGCAGGGAGAAGTGGTCCTGCAGCCCGAGGGCCCACCAGGAGGCACGCTCCTGTGCGGGCACACTGAAGGCCCCCTTCCCTCAGCGCTGCAGGGGCCGGGACCTGAGGCCCGGGACTCCAGGCTCCTGCCCCAGGAAGAAGGGAAAACGAGGGTCTCAGTAAATCTCTGTGACCTGCCAGTCACCACACCCAGGCGGGTTGAGCAAGGGTGTGGGACCCTCACACCTGGGGAGAGCAAGACTCTGCCCTCCTCTCCCATATGTGACCCTAGGTCTGGCTTCACTGTCACCCGAACTGGGCTGTAGAGACAGCTCCCCACGAAGAAACCAGGAAGGAAAAGACTGAGATTTCCTACTTAAAGAACCAATTCTTATGGATGATAAAAGACACTTTATACTATGTATTTAAAAAGTGACAGTGTAGAAAAAAATGATACACTTTATACAAAGATTAATATCCCAAATGTGTAAAGAACTTGTAAAATCAATAAGAAAAAGGCAACAATTCAATAGAAGAAACAGGCAAGGATAAAAACTGCAAAATCCAAGGAAACACCACGGGAAATTCATCTACAGAACACAGGATCAACGCTCCCAGTCAATGGGAAAACGCAAATGAAAACAATGGGAGTTGTTAGGGTGGTCGGAGACTGCGTGCTGTGAAAGGATTCACAAAGAGAAGAAACGGTAGAGAGTAAAGTTTTTATTCGCTCTCCAAGAACGGAGCGGGGCGTGGTATGGAGAGATACGCCAGCCTTGAGGGGTGGCGGCTTCGAGTTTTTATTGGATTATAACTGGATTCAAAAAGGGTGGGGGCGGGAGCTGTTGCGCGGCCCCTGGGCTGTCGGGGGCGCTGTAACAGGAGGCTGCAGTTTGTGCCAGTGTCTCTTCTGCCTGTGGCTGTACGGACCGGTTAGTTTTGTTCTTGCTTTCCAGTAATGAGCCCAGAAGAGTAAAATGGCAGTCCTTTTTAAGAAGGTCATAAGCCTGCTCAGCAAACGGTGCCCCGATAGCAAATGGGGCTGACTATCCTTTCAACAATGGTAGTTGGGGAAGGATGGGAGGCGGGTGGAGGGGGACAGTGTGGAATAGGGATTTTTCACTTTTAGATACATTTTTGTCCTTTTTTGAACCATTGAAGCTATTCAAAATTAAACTTTTGAACAGTGGTGGCATGACCCTGGCTGGTGTGGCTCAGGGGATTGAGTGCCAGCCTGCGAACCAAAGGGTCACTGCTTCCACTCCCAGCTGGGGGTGCACAAGAGGCAACTGATCCACGTAGCTCTTGCACATTGATGCTTCTCTCCCTCTCTTCCTTCCTCTCTTTCCCCCTCTCTGAAGATAAATAAATAAAATCTAAATAAATAAATAAATGAAGAAGAAGTAAACCTTCAAAAACAAAAACCAAAAACAAACAACGATTGTATGAGAGCTTCCACTTCAGGGAAGATGGAGTAGATGTATTTTTCCTGAGTTTTCCGGCTAAGTACAACTACAAATCCTGGGCATTATATGTAAAGCAAACATAAGGTGACCGAAAAGTCAAGAGAAGAAAGTGACTGGCTAGAGACCTCAGGACCTGACGGACGACCTGCGGGGAGCTCCCTGGATTTCCTGTTACCTCTGGTACCGCAGACCGGACATCGGAAAAACTGCAACCCAGAAACGCCCATCGGCACAGAACGAGCCCTAAGAAATTCCTGTTTCTCAAGCCAGAGGACCAGGAAAACGCAGCCCAGCAAGACAGAAACTTTTTACCTTCCGCCGTAGCAGCCACTGAGGAACGGCAGCCACGGCTCTCCGCTACCCGATGGCCGTGGGCCTCAACAAGGGCCACAAAGTGACAAAGAACGTGAGCAAGCCGAGCCGCCGCCGCCGCCACCGCCACTGCCGCGGGCACCTCACCAAGCACACCAAGTTCGTGCAGGACGTGACCCGAGAAGTGTGTGGCTTTGGCCCCTATGAGCGGCATGCCATGGAGCTGCTCAAGGTCTCTAAGGACAAGAGGGCCCTGAAATTCATCAAGAAAAGGGTGGGGACGCACATCCGTGCCAAGAGGAAGAGAGAGGAGCTGAGCAATGTCTTTGGAGCAATGTCTTTGCAGCCATGAGGACGGCGGCAGCCAAGAAGGACGGAGCCGCATCCCCTTTGTGTAATAAAACCTGTTCAGAAATAAAGAAATAATAAATAGATAGACAGATAAGTAGATAGATAGATAGATAGATAGATAGATATTAAAAGACAGAAACTTTTAGACAATAGCCTCTCTGCTCCCACCAAGTGCCACAGAAAACCTGCGGTCTCACCTCACCAGCAAACCCTGGGCAGGGAGCCTAGACTCCCACCTCCCCAAGCTGTAAAAAGGGGCCCTCGTCCCCCCAGGGAGGAACACGGAAAGCCAGCGGAAACCAGGATATTCCTCCCCTAAGGGCACGATCAGTGCAGATGACGTGGGGAGCCTGGACCCGGCCTCCCTCCCCACTGGGGAGATGTCAGAGGAGGATAGTGAAGCCCTGGGCCCTCCTCACTGCTCAGTTTTAACAAGGCCATCTTCCCACAACAGTGGAGTAGAAGCCACTGGGTGGCAGTAATGAGCCCCCCTTCCATCCCAGGCAGAGGATGTCGGTGAAGGCCTCACTGCCACCCTACCCAGCAGGTGTAAGGGATGCCTTCCCCTCACCCTGTCCCCTCCCCACCAGGATGTCAACAGAGGCCAAGAGGAGATAGAGCCTGAGCCTCCACCTGTGCCCAGCCCCTGCCTGTCCGTCATGAGGTGGCACCACACCTTCTCCCAGTGCTGGAGGAGTCCTGCTAAAACACAAGGTTTCGATAAGATCCAGAAGCTCTCTGCTCCTCCTGTTGGACAGACGGCAGCCCCTCCCTGCGCAGCGCCAGCCACAACCCTGAGACACAGTGGTGAAAGCCAGAGTGAATGGATGTGGCCACACTGGGCCCCTGGTCACCAGGGCTGCTTTTAACTCTGGCAAAGTGGATATCGTTGCCATCAATGACCCCTTCATTGACCTCCACTATATGGTCCATATGTCCCGGGATGATTCTACTCACGGCAAGTTCAAAGACAGTCAAGGCTGAGAGCAGGAAGCTTGTCATCAATGGAAAGTCCATCTCCATCTTCCGGGAGTGAGATCCCGCCAACGTCAAACCGGGTGATGCTGGTGCTGAGTATGCTGTGGAACCCGCTGGGGTCTTCACTGCCGTGGAGAAGGCTGGGCTCCCTTGAAGGGAGGAGCCAAGAGGGTCGTCCCCCCTACCCCTTCTGCAGACGCCCTCATGTTTGTGATGGGTGTGAACCATGACAAGTATGACAACTCCCTAAAGATTGTCGGCAATGCCTCCTGCACCACCAACTACTCGGCCCCCCAGGTCAGGGTCATCCATGACAACTCTGGCATCGTGGAGGGACTCATGACCACAGTCCATGCATCACTGCCACCTGGGAGACCGTGAACGGCCCCTCTAGGAAGCTGTGGCATGATGGCTGAGGGGCTGCCCAGGACATCTTCCCTGCTTCTACTGGCGCCGCGCAGGGAGAGGCTGCTGTCTGTCCCATGGGAGGAGCAGAGCGCCTCTGGGTCTCATTTAAGGCTGTGGGCAAGGCGATCCCTGAGCTGAACGGGAGGCTCACTGGCAGAGCCTCCCATGTCTCCACCTCAGTATGTCGGTTGTGGATCTGACCTGCCGCCTGGAGAAAGCTGCCAAACACGATGACTTCAAGAAGGTAGGGGGGCAGGCGTCAGAGCCCCCTCAAGGGCACCCTGGGCCATACCGAGGATTAGGCTGTCTCCTGAGACTTTAACAGTGACATCCGCTCCTCTACCTTCGATGCCGGGGCTGGCGTTGCCCTCAATGACCACTTTGTCAAGCTCATTTCCTGGTATGACAATGAATTCGGCTACAGCAACAGGGCGGTGGACCTTATGGTCCACCTGGCCTCCAAGGAGTAAGCACCCCTGGACCACCAGCCCCAGAAACAGGAAGGGAGGCCCTCAGCTACTCGGGAGTCCTTGCCCCAAATGGATCCCTCAGCACACTGAGAACCTCCTGACCTCCAGTTTCCATCCCAGACCCCCTGAAGAAGGGGAGGGGCTTAGGGAGCCCTACCTCGTCATGCGCCATCAATAAAGTGCACTGTACGTACATACATACATACATACATAAATCCAAGGCCTTATAACATAATCCCCAAAATGTCCAGGTTTCAAGTGAAAATTTTTCATCATACCGAGAAACAGGAAGACCTCAGACTGAGAAAAGACAATCAACAGACATCAACACGGGGATGCAGACTTTATCGATAGGGTTAGATCTGCCGGTCTACTCTTTGGTTGTCTGTGCCCTCTGATTTCTGGGTCTCTGTTTCCTTTTGCCTATTTTCCTCTGGGTTACTGGCACATGTTTTAGAATATCGTTTTAATTTATCTATAGGGGATTTTCTTTCTTTATTTTTAGCGAGAGGGGAAGGGAGGGAGAAGGGTGGGAGACAGTGCAGGAGAGGCGGCCTCTCACGCACCCCCGCATCCCCGACTGGGGGCCAGGCCGGCAACCCAGGCACGTGCCCCGACCGGTAATTAAGCTGGTGACCTTTCGGTTCACAGGCCGGTGCTGAATCCACGGAGCCACACCAGCCAGGGCTCCATGAAGGAATCCCCAACCGCTGGGCTGCAGACTGGTACCCGTCTGGGCCTATTAGGAACCAGGCCACACAGCAGGAGGCGAGACTGAATGTAATGCCCGAAACCATCCCCCCCACCCCAGTCCACAGGGAAATTCTCTTCCATGAAACCAGTTCCTGGCACCAAAAAGGTTGGGGACAGCCGCTCTGTGGGGTTTGGGTGTAGCTCTTTGTATAGCTTTTTAGTGGTTGCCCTAGATGTCACATTATATATACACAGATACATACATAGATAACTCATGTCGACATTTTATCATTTTGAATAACATGTAAAAACCTAAATCCCTTTACATTTTTTTACCCTTCCCCACTTATAATACAATAAAGATAAGAGCGCAAATTAACGACACTGAAAACAGAAAGGCAATGGAGAAAATCAATAACTTAGACAGGGAGCTGTTTCTATGAAAAGATCAATAAAATTGACAAACCTCTAGCAATGCTGGTCTAGAAAAAAAGAGTAAAGACACAAATTCCTAACGTTAGGAGCAAAGCAGGGGACATTACCACAGTCTCTCCAAACAGTGGAAGGATAATAGGGAATACTATAAACAACTCTACAGACAAATTCGACAAGTTAGATGAAACTGACCAATCCCTTGGAAAGTAAAAGCTACCACAACCCACTCAATTCGAAATAGACTGTTTGAATACTCCCATAACTATTAAGGAAATTAAACATGTCTTGGGCAGTAGGGGTCGCGCATTGGATGCCCCTTGTCTTCCTTGGCTCCTCTGGGGCCATGTGCGGGCCTCTGTTTCTAGAAGGAAATGGAACAGGAAGCTGAGCCTGAGGGGCTCTGACGGAGGCCCTGCCGCCTCCTACGTCAGGAGTCTCCTTCTCCGGACACAGCAGGTGTGCAGCACCAAGGTGTCTGAGTCCACCGATGGTGCTGTCAGCGCCTCTCAGATCCCAGCTTCAGAGCAAGAGACCCTGGTTAGACCAAAGCCATTGCTTTTGAAGTTGTTAAAATCTGTTGCTGCACAAAAAGACATTTATATCAATACTATGAAAGAAGTTATATTTTATCCCGGCCAGTACATTATGAATTAATGATTATATGATGAGAAGCAACAGCATATTGTGTGTTTTTCAAATGATCCCCAGAGGATTTGTTTGGAGTGCCAAGTTTCTCTCCAAAAGAACGCCGGAAAATATATGCAATGATCTACAGAAACTTGGTAGCAATCAATCAGCAGGAACCATCAGGTTCAGGCACAGCTGTGAGTGAAAACAGGTGCCACCTTGAAGGCGGGAGTGATCAAAAGGACCTCGTGCCAGGGCTGCAGGAAGAGAGACCTTCGCCTTCAGATTTCGTTTCTAGACCGTCTACCTCTCTGGAAGAAGAACGATTAGTGAGACAGAAGAAAACTCGGATGGATTACCTGGTGAACGTCAAAGAAATTGCGACAAATCTGATAGTATTTCCTTTTCCTTTGATGAAAGCCTTGCTCCATGAGTAATCAGGAGCTACGCTGTGAAAGAAGTAGTAGCAGTGAATTGACAGGGACTCCATCAAATCCAGTAATCTCCTCATTTAAATAAAACATGACTTACTTTAGCAAGACTTATTTTTGAAATCTAATTTTGGCAGTTCTAATAAGTATTCGGATAGAATGCACATGTATGATATGCAATTGCTGCTATACTATATGCAGTGGTAAATCGATCTCTCTCTCTCTCTCTCTCCCCTTCTCTCTTTGAATTTTTATAAGTTCATTTAAGCCAAACTGGTGATGTAAGCCAGGGAGCAAAATCTCAAATGCTCCTGCTAATTTTTTTTTCAAATAAACTTATATAGATCTTCTCCACCCCAACTCCAGGTTTGGGGCAAGACAGTGGGGTTGCATTAAGGTATGTTGGCAAAAATTAGTACCAATATCAATAGTTACTAACGTCACCCTACATGTATTGGAGAATCCTGTGGGTCATTGCACCAGTAGTGAATTCAAATAAACTGGAGTACAGGGTAGCCTGAGAATTTAGAAGTTTCTTTTTTAAATAATGGAACAAAAATGAACATTTGATTCAGTTAAATGTTTTAGGATTCTAAGGCAAATTTGTCTTGAATATTTAGAGTAAAAATATATTTTTTTACTGTCCGCAAATAAGTTGGCAGAGTCTGAGCCTCACATCTGCCACATGCAGGTCTAGACATCAAGAAGGGCTGCTCACTAATGCTGTGAAATACGGGTGTATTATTGCATGGATGACAAATACCAGTGTTTCCTGATTGATCAAAATTCCAAAGTATTAACCAAGAATAAAATTCTTAAGAAGTGTCAATGAAAGAAGTTTTTGCTACTAAGAGTACTTGACTAATGGAATATTTTCTTTCTTGTCATTATACATTGGTCTTTAGAATGTTATTAAAATTAGATTTATACATGATATTGCAGTGCCTCATGGTCATTGTTCTGGATCTGAGTAATCATTTTTAATCCTGTAGAAGATATAAGTAAGGGGCTGAACCAATTTTGATAATAATAACGCTATTCTTTTTATGTATTATCGTTGCTTGCATTATTTTTGTTCTCTTCCAAAGCAGTGATTTTATGGACACCACAGTTAGCACTTAATAGAGCTGTTACTCATATCGGCCACTAGATGGCAGGGAGGGAGCAAGTTTACTCAGTAGATAATTTACGTGTTTTCTATGCCAGGTCCCATTTGGCACAGGAGATACAGTGGTAATGAAGGTAGATGTGGTCCTTGCCCTCATGGGGAGATAGACCACCGACAATTAAGCAATAATTTAAAAAGTTAGTAAATGCTATGCTATGAAAAAATACAGGTTCTTTTTTTCCTTTTATTTATTTTTATTTTTAGAGATAGTATGGGAGGGAAAAAGAGAGGGAGAGAAACATCGATGTGTGAGAGATACACTGATCAGTTGCCTCTCACATGGCCCCAACTGTGGACCTGGTCCGCAGCCCAGGCGTGTGTCCTGACTGGGAAACAAACCAGTGACCCTTCAGTTCACAGGCCAGCACTCAATCCACTGAGCCACACCAGCCAGAGCAAAAAAAAAAAAAAAAAAAAAAAATATATATATATATATATATATATATATGCTCTTGAAACCAAATATGTGTGATTTTAAAACTGAATCCAAGAAAGCTTGACATGTGTGCACACAAAAAAGAAATTGTATATGTAATTTTTTAAAAACTCCTGAAAAAGAAATCTCCAGGCCCAGTGTGTTCACTTGAGAATAGTACCAAATTTTTAAAGAAGAATTAACAACAATTCTATACAATCTCTTCTGGAAAATAGAAAAATGAAGCCAGAACTACATTGATATCAAAACTAAAGACAGTATAAAGAAAGAAAACCTCATATTGATATCCTTCATAAACATAGATGCAAATATCTTAACAAAAATATTAACAAATAGAATTCAGCAATACATAAAATACTTATACAAACCAAGTGAAGTTTATTCCAGAGATGTGAATATAGTCCAACATTTGAAACTAAGCCAGAAAATCCAACTGTATGGAAGTCCAACAACCAAGGAGTGAAAGAAGAAACATTCATCCAGACTGGTAGGAGGGGCAGAGAAGGGCAGCCAAGGCAGAGAGCACATATGGCAAGGCGGTGGCTGGTAGACTGGGTGGTCCCACATTCACTCGTGGATAAACCAGGAGGAACAACTGGGGAGTAACACAGACTGCACAACCCAGGTTTCCAGCAGGGGGAAGCTAAAGCCTCAGAACCTCTGGCTGTAAAAACCAGTGGGAGCAGTGGGAGAAACTCCCAGTCTCACAGGAGACTCCATTGGAGGGACCCATGGGGTCCTAGAACATACACAAACCCATCCACCTGGGAATCAGCACCAGAGGGTGCAATTCACTTGTGGGTAGTGGGGGAAATGACTGAAAGCCCACTGAGAGCTGAACAAGTGGCATCGTTCCCTCTATGACCCCTCCCTCACACATAGCGCCACAAAGGGGTGAAGTGGGTTGCCCACCCTGACGAATACCTAAGGCTCCATCCCTTACAACATAACAGGTGCACCAAGACAAAGAAATATGGCCCAAATGAAAGAATGGATCAAAATTCCAGAAAAAGAACTAAATGATAAAGACCTAACCAACCTATCAGATGCTAAGTTCAAAACACTGGTAATCAGGATGCTCACAGAAATGATTGAGGGTGGACCCAAAATAAAGGAAGAAATGAAAGCTATACGAAGTGAAATAAAGGAAAATATTCAGGGAACCGACAGTGAAGGGAAGGAAACTGGGACTTGAATCAATGACTTGGAACAGAAGGAAGAAATAAACATTCAACCAAAACAGAATAAAGAAAAAAGAATTAAAAAACAATGAGGAGAGGCTTAGGAACCTCTGGGACAACTTTAAACATTCCAACATCCAAATCATAAGGGTGCCAGAGGGAGAAAAGGAAGAGCAAGAAATTGAAAACTTATTTGAAAAAATAATGAAGGAGAACTTCCCCAGTCTGGCAAAGGAAATAGACTTCCAGGAAATCCAGAAAGCTCAGAGAGTCCCAAAGAAGTGGGACCAAGGAATCTCACACTAAGGCACATCATCATTACATTACCCAAGATTAGAGATAAGGAGAGAATCTTCAAAGCAGCAAGAGAAAAGGAGACAGTTACCTACAAAGGAGTCCCCATAAGACTATCAGCTGATTTCTCAAAAGAAACCTTACAGGCAAAAAGGGGCTGGAAAGAAGTATTTGAAGTCATGAAAGGCAAGGACCCACATCCAAGATTACTCTGTCCAGCAAAGCTATCATTTAGAATGGAAGGGCAGATAAAGTGCTTCCCAGATAAGGTAAGGTTAAAGGAGTTCATCATCTCCAAGCCCTTATTATATGAAATGTTAAAGGAATTTATCTAAGAAAAAGAAGAAGATCAAAACTATGAACAGTAAAATGACAACAAACTCACAACTATCAAGAACTGAACCTAAAAACAAAAACAAACTAAGCAAACCACTAGAACAGGAACAGAATCACAGAAATGGAGATCACATGGAGGGTTACCAGTGGGGAGGGGGAGGGGAGTATGGGGGAAAAGGTACAGGGAATAAGAAGCATAAATGGTAGGTACAAAATAGACAGGGGAAGGTTAAGAACAGTACAGGACATGGAGAAGCCAAGGACCTTATACGTATGACCCCCATGGACATGAACTAAAGGGGGCAGTGCTGGACGGACAGAGGTGCAGGGCAGAGGGGGATAAAGGAGAGAGAAAAATGGGACAGCTGTAACAGCATAATCAGAAAACATACTTAAAAAATAGAAAATCAATCAAGATCCACTATTTTAACAGGCTAAAGAAAAAAATCACATGATTATATCAGTTGAGGCATGAAAAGTATTTGAAATTCAACACCCATTCATGATACTGTTAGGAAACTAGAAGTAGAGGGGAACTTCCTCAAGGTGATGAAGAATGTATATAAAAACCCTACAGCCAGCATGCTTAACGGTGAAAGGCTGACTGTTTCCCAAAAAGGCAAAGGTGTTCATTCTCACCTCTGCTGTGCACACAGTAATGAAAATTCTAGACAGCGCAATAAGGCAAGAAAAGGAAATAAAAGGCATACAGATCAGAAAGAAAGAAAGAAAGAAGATGTCCTTATTTGCAGATAGCAGAATGGTCTATGTAAAAAAAAAAAAGAAAGAAAGAAAATATATCCTAAGAATTTACAAAAACAAGTCCCAGAACTAATGAGTGAATTCAACCAGTCACAGAATACAAGATCAACATACAAAAATTAATTTTATTTTTATATACTAGCAATAAACACACAGAAATCAATTAAAAATACAAAGACCATTTACACTCATTCACAAAAGATAAAATGCTTAGTAGTAAATACATGTACTAACAAAAACATGTACGGAAATTGTATGCTGAAAGTTACAAAACACTAATGAAAGAAACCAAAGAAGATATAAATAAATAAGGTGTTCTGGGATTGAAAGACAATCCAGTAAAGATGTCAGTTCTCCCCAAATTGTTTATAGGTTTAATGCAACTCCTATCAAGATCCAGCAAGATGTCTTTTCCTAGACATTGACAAGAGTCTTCCAACAGTTATATGGAAAGGCAAAAAAATTAGAAGATTTAAAACAATTTGGGGGAAAATACAGAATAGAGAGGGAGGAATCATTTCAGCAAGTTTCAAGGCTTATATAACTAGAGTAATCAAAGTTGTGGGATATGGTGGAGGGATAAATTGAAGGGAATAGAGAGCCCAGAAATAAACTCACACAAGTAGTGCCCACTGATTTTTGACAAACATACAAAAAGCAATTCATTGGAGGAAGGATAGTCTTTTCAGCAAATGATGCTGAAGCAATTGGATATCCATAAGCAAAAAAGAGGGGGGGACTTTGATCTAAATCTCATACCTTATACAAAAATTAACTGAAAATGAAGCACGAATTTACATGTAAGACATGAAACTATAAAAGTTTAAAAGATAACATAGGAGAAAATCTTTGGGACCTAGAGTTTGGTGAAGAGTTCTTAAGACTCATGATACCAAAAGCATGATGCCATCCATTTTTTAAAATCAATAGATGGACTTCATCAAAATTTAAAACTTTTGCTCTGTGAAAGACCTTATTAAGAGGATGGTAAGACAAGCTACAAACTGGTAGGAAATATTTGCAAACTCCATATCTGACAAAGGACTCCTATCTCCAATATGTAAGGCAGCTCTCAAAACTCAATAGTGAAAATATAATAACTTGATTTAAATGTGGGCATGACATGAGCAGGCATTTCCCCAAAGGCGAATAAGCACATGAAAAGATGTTCAACATCACTAGCCATTAGAGAAAGGTAAACTAAGACTATGGTGAGGGATTACTACCCACCTATTAAAATAGCTAACATTAAAAACAGCGATAAAGCCAAATGCTGAGGAGGATTCAGAGAAACTGTATTTCTCAAACATTGCTGGTAGGAATATAGATGTTAAGCCACTCTGGAAAATAGTTTGTGAAAATTTGAAAAAAGGCACATACTGTACTATTCACAACATTCTCAAAATGACAAAATTATAAAAATTGAAAACACATTAGGGACTGTTTGTAGTTAAGAATTTGGGGGAAGGGAGGTGTGAGTGAGACAATAGAGGGGGTGAGTGAGGGGGCATTGGTGGTGATGGAACGCTAGCTCTGTATCTTGATTTCCACTGGCGTTTACAAGGACCAACACATGCCGGCCTAGGGTACCTTGACTTCTCTGTACTACCTTTGAACTTCCTGTGAATCTATAATTATTTAAAAGTTTAAAAGAATGTAGAGTCATTTTGTGTCTTCTTCTCAAATAAACTGTGAGCCTTTCGGGCCCAAACCTGAAGTGGGTGGGGAGTCGTGGGGAGCCAAGGGGAGAGCTCTTCGACTCCTCCCAAGGCCTCGTTCAAGGTGGGCTGTTATTGAATGTTTGTTAAGAATAATGATACTGGTGTTATGTGTACACAGCTCTGGGAGGTTCTGCAGCCAAACCTTTCCAGAAATTTCACATCTCTCTCCCAGGAAACCTGTTTGACCTCTGGGAAGGAGCTTTTGTCCAGGGAAGAAAGGTGAAAGGACAAGAAGGCGCTGCAGGCTGAGGCTGGCGGTGGCAGCCATATCCTAACCCACTAGGGGGCAGCAGAGGACGGAGAACAGTTCCCAACTTCGCGTTGGCAGACCAGAGGGTGGGGCTTTAACCTACAGTCCTCTGCCCACACGGACCGTTGCAAGTGCAAAACCAGTTTGAACAGTCGCAGAGTTTGGTAAAGAGGGAGCCCTACCCCCTCAGAGGTTAAAGAAGGGGAAGAAACACTGAAGTGGGCAGTGTAGTTATCCCTCGCCTTCCCTTCTTTCGTGCAATCTGAGGTTGCATGAGCTCCCCACTCAGAGCACTTTACCGTCAGGAATGAGGTGGTTAGGCCAGCCTAAACCTCGGAGAGAAGGCAGAGAACTCTGACAAACCCCACCACCACCACCACGACCCCGCCGCGCACGCAAGTACGCGGGACAGACCAACTGTTCTTGATCTGATCTCAACCTTCGGAATATAGACCCATCTCAAATGGGCTCAAAGGGACCTTGAAACATTCCCAGTGGCACATTTGGAAGCTTAGAGCTAAAGACGTTTTCTAGATGATTCTTCAGGGCCAAAGGGAGAGAGAGCTTCCTAGAATGGAAGCCAATATTTCCCTCTTCAAAAGATAGTGTGAAAGTGAGTAAATCTCTCTGCCTCTAACTAGCTGTATGTTCTTAGACTAAATGCATTGCCTCTCTTGGCCTCCATTTCCTTGTCTGTATAGTGAGTGTAATGCTCGTTCCCTCCCGGAGTTACTCTAATGGTTAAAGTAAGAGAAGTACCTTGCTCAGCACCTGGCACCTGGCACCTGGCAAGCCGTCAGTAAACCTGTTCCTGCACCCCTAACGTTCCCAGGTTCAGTTCTGCATCTTATACCGACTTGGCTGCAGTATCTTCCTTGGCCACCGGGAGGTGGTGCGGACCCACGATGCCGGCTGTGCCTGCAACCATATTTCTTCTGGGAAAAAGAATTCGAAGCCTGAGTAGCCTGTATTTGGAGCCTCGCTGAGAGACCGGATCTTAGCTTCTTGAGCCTAGTTGCCCTTCCTCTGTCCCCCAAGCCCAGAAAAGGCCCAGGTAGGCAGAGCAAAGGCAATCGGCGGGGTAGGGGGTCTGGAAGTGGAACCTTCAGAGATCCTCAGACTGGGGGTCAAGGAGTCCTTCCTCACAGCCCAGATTCCTAAGCTGGCATATTTAGAGATCCTACCCACCGTCCCATTCTGGACACATGCCTAAAAGTATGGGTGGGAGGGACAATACCTTTCAAGACATCTCCTGAGCCCCTGCTGGGGCAGTCGTACCTAAGCATGCATATTTGACACTGCGGACTGGGACACATTTGGAGATCTGAGGTAAGAAATTCAAAAACCTGGAAACCACGATGAATGTGTTAAATTCTCTTTGTTTATCATTTTAAAAAAAGATTAAGTGGTGCTAGTTCCTTTTTTAAAGTGCTCTCATGGCTTCCCAATCACACCTAAGTATATAATCCAAAACTCGCCACCACCAAAGTTGGGCTTGACTTCCATTTCTCCTCCTTCCTCTCCCTTCCCTGTGAGGTTGCACCCCAGGCCCTTCTCACGTCTCACCACTGCACTAGAAGTTCCCTCTTCCAGAGACTCTGTCCCTCCAGAAATCTGCACGGCTCGTTCCCTCACATTACTCAGGGTTCTGCCTCCTCCCCAGAGAGGGCCTCTCTAACTCAGCTTAATCTTACTTTCACAGCACAAGGGCCACCCTGCCTAACATCACAGTACGTGTCTGAGTTTTTCTGTTCACTGCTGTTCTGTCCCAGGAGAATGTAAGTGCCCTGAGGGTCAAGCTCTTGGTGCCCTGTTTCTCTGTCACTTAGTAGGAATTCACCAAGTATTTGCTGAATGAGTCCATGACTTAAGCTACAAAACGCAGAGATTCAGGAAGGATGATGGTGGTGACAGCTCTTTGTACATTTAATTCAGTATATTATTGTGCACCATTTTTGTGCCTGCGATACAGGCTTTCGGCGTCATCGTTGTTGTTACTCATTGTCATAAAAATGCGGCGGGAAATGCAACTGACTTGGGCCCAAAGTGCAGGCCGTAGGTGCTGTCCATTTTCTTCCCTACTCTCTTCCCATTCTTGGAGCCGCAGGTAGCCGACGTGCACTGGAGAGCAAAGCGCGGGAGGCCGCCGGCTCGAGGCTTTGGCGGTCGCTCTGCACAGTTTCCTACCCTCTGAGCCTGGAGTCTCCAAAGTGCAGAGAAGAAAGATGTCGCCCTCCTTCTCCATCCCGCATCCTGGACTGCAGCACACCGGTCCCTCTTTCTCTGAGAGCCAAGTGATTCGGGACTTATGCCTGAGTTCCAACCCAGGGCGGCCCGAGCTTCGGGAGATTCACTGCTGGGATCACAGGACACGCGAAGGAAAACACTGGCCTGGAGCACCACACTCCCCCGCCGGTCGGTAGAAGGCGAAGAACAAGAGGGGCCCGAGGACCGCGGTATTGGATTATTGGTGAGCCCGCGAGGCGGACTGCGTGGAGAAAGGACGCGCGCGGGCAGAGGACTCATAGCAGGAGGATAGCTGAGAGCAACCCGCTCCATCACGCGGCGGGGCGGCCTCCCCCGCGAGCCCCCGCTGTTGTGAACGCGAGTAACAAGTGTGTAATAACGTGTGCAAATAGCATGTGCGCGTGGGCACTTACATGCTCCTGAAGAGGCCGGGTGCAAGGATCTTCACAGTTCACATAAAGAGCGCTTAGACGGGGAACGTTTAAATGGGGGTGGGTGCGGCGCTGGGAGCCTGTGGGATTTAGGGCGCGATCTCGTCCGAGTCTGGGCGCCGTGTCTCGGCTAGGGGACCCTCCGGGGCGGGAAGCGCGGGGAGGGCGGGCGCCTGGCCCCGCTTCTCGCCTGTTCTCCGCGGAACTTTTCCCCCTCCCTCTTCCCTCGCTCTGCCTCTCTCGGGGCGGTCTCCAGGGACTGTCTCTCACATCCATTCTCCTTTCCTCCTTGATTTATGCTGCAGAGTGGAACGACCTTCCCTGACCTCATTTTCATGACGGCGCGAGCACGCCCGAAGCCCGCTACGCACATTCCGGAGCAGGCGCGCGCCGACGCGCACACACTCACATTCACACACACAGCCACGAGACGGGGGCCGCTGGACCCTGCCGGTCCCTGAGTTCACGCCAGCTCCGCCACTATTCCGGGCACTGGCAGGGCTGTAGACACTCAAAGAATAGATCCTCATTAGCATCTTGCTTTGAATATCATTTGCATTTTATTCATTTCTTGTCAAAACGCTCAGAACTCTCCCCAGCCCCGCACTTCTCCCCAGAGCTTAAGAGTCGTGGGCTTCTAGCTCGTCTCTTCCCGCGGGGCCGCACACTTGCTGGCTGCCCCCACCCCCCACTCCCCTTTGCATAGCCCCAGCACCAAAAACCATCCACAGCCCCCCACAAGAGGGGCTAACCTCTCCCGAGCTCTGGGCGAGTTCCAGGCCCTACGCTAAGGGACCATGTGAATGATCTTATTTAGTCCTTATAACGACCCAAAGAGCTAAGCACTGCGTTGTGCCCATTTTAGAAATGGGGAAACTGAGTCTCAAAGACTACTTGCTCAAAGGTCACGAAGCTAAAAATGGAGGAAGTGGAACTGAAATCCAAGGCCGCCGGACGCCAAAGCGCAAAGCTTAAAACCATTTCGCCGCCCCGCCTCATGCAAGGTCAAAGCTAAGGTAACC
Organism: Mormoops blainvillei; assembly: GCA_004026545.1. Classification (NCBI taxonomy): domain Eukaryota; kingdom Metazoa; phylum Chordata; class Mammalia; order Chiroptera; family Mormoopidae; genus Mormoops; species Mormoops blainvillei. The sequence continues at coordinate 183,195 of PVJD01001591.1, read as the reverse complement.
GCGACCGGAGAAAGTGTGTTTTTCTACATGGAAGAAAGTCGTTTTCTGCCCCACCGCGACCCTTCCCCCAACCTGGCCGTGGGGGAACCTGGGCGCATTCCCGGGTGGGAGCTCGCAGCGCCCCTTTCGTCGGGTCGACCCCTGTCTTGACCCCTTCCCAGCTAGGGCTCGGCGGGTCCGGCCGCCGCGCTCTCGGGTCGTCTGTCGGCGCTGGCTAGTTAAGAAAAATAAACAACGTTCCAAATGGAGGCGATTCCTTTCAACCCAAGCCCCGCCGGCTGCCAGAGAAATGCAAACAGCGGGGGACGGCCCGAGCCGGCCTGGGCCTCCGCGCCCGAGCTGCGGGTGGGAGGGCCGGGCCGCGGTAACCTGAGCCGCCGCGCCGGCTCCCCGCGAGCTGTCCTCCGCCTGCCCCTTCGCCCCTGACCCCGACGGCGGCGCGCCCGGCTCGCGCCCGCCTTCCCCGGCGCCCCCCACGGGGCCAGGACCCCCGCCCGCCGTACGAGGCTCACCGAACTTCCCTCCCCCAGCACTCGGCTTGGGCCTCATTATGACTCGCCACCCTGGGAGCCTCCTCCCCAGTCCCGCGCCCTCGCGGCCACATGGCTCCTGTCAGCAACGCTCCTCAGTAGAGGCCGCGCGCCAGGCCTCGGTCCTGGGATCATTAAACACCAAGGGGGGAAAAAAAATGAGCAGGGGTGTCAGAAACCCGCCTGGCAAACTATTGCTCAGTGAGTGAATCGGGATGGGGGTCTACTCCCAGATGCGTCCCCGCCCCATCCTGCCACAGCACAGTAAGGCCACCGCGGGCTCGACGAGGCCGAAGAGGTAGCTTATGTTGGGGCGAGTTGCCCAACCGGGACCAACCAGGTGAGCACTTTCCCTCTTGCGGCCTGGTTTTCCCCAGGTCCTCCGCAGCCGGGAAAAGCCTGCGTACCGGGCCACCAGAGGGAGCCGATGGGCACTTGAGGATGACCCCGATCGCATCCAAACCCCACTTGGAGGAGACTCGGCTGGGCGAGAGTTCCACACAGGGCGCAATAACGCCAACATTTTTATTGCTTCACGAATGACTCTAGGGAGTCGCGGTGGCCACTTGTGCGTGGGAGACGCGGGACGCGAGCAGTCCCCAGAGTCGGGCCCGAGGCTAAGAGGGAATCCCAGTACTCTGGCACTGTGGCCTCACCCACTCGAAGACGGAGTCTCCGCGCCTCTGGCTTGGTGGTTCCGCCGGTCAGTGATCAAGGGAATCACAGGGGCCACACCCCTTGCGGGACACTGGGCCAGCGTCCTCCCGTCCACCGTCAGAGGGCCTGGAGGGTTGGGGAGGAACAGTGGCGCACCCGCTTCTTCCGAATTCCTTCATTTCAAAGCCGGGCGGCGCTGAGGGCGACGGGAAATGCCCCGAGTAAAGCTCCCATCTGCTCCTAAGAGTGGGACCAATGATGTCGGGGACCCGGCGAGCTTCTGGTCCCCGTCATCCCCGGTTTCTTTTGGCAGGACAGGCTTTCTGTCGGTCTGTCTTTAGTGCAGCATCCCTGCATCCCTTGCCTTGGGAGCCAGCGGTCTCCCCGGAGCGATGCTGAGACACGTGCGCCCTCGCACGCGAACACACTCGCCCGCGCTCCAAGTCGGAGGGCGACCGGTGTCCCTCCGCGTCGCTGCGATGGATGCACGGCTGGCTGGCTGTGGCAGCTCAAACACCTCTAGAGCTCCCAGCCTTAATTTTCCGCAAGTCTTTGGACCTGCACAGCAATCAGCACTCTTTAAATGTGCAGGGGCCGCTCGCTTGCCTCTATTCCTCCTCCCCGCACACACGTATACACCGCATTCGAATTCCCTTTCTCACACTTTTGTGCAGGGGCGAAATATGAAACCGAGAAATTTTTTCTTTCCTCCAGGATTCCCTGTCTGGTCTTCGAATGGGTATTTTTCTCCTATTGTAGTAAAAGGAAAGGGGCTGCTTAGAGTGTAGGGGGAAAGGTGGCCCTGACTAGCACCCGCCATCTCTCCCCAGCTTCCTAATTCCGTTTCTTTCCGCCCGCTGAAACCGAGCAATTCTGCCAAGAAGGATTCAGTCCTTTTGGATCCTTCGAAAAGGGCCACTTTGGAGACGGATAATAAATCTGCACTGCCTGCAGCCGCCCCTCTCCCCCATCATTGCCCCTGCCGGACTCTACCACGAGACGTGACTTTAAAGAGCACCGGAGGGAGCAGGTTTGAAAGCCCAGCTCCACGTTCCCGGGGCAGCGCTTGACAGGTCAGCCCCTCGCTCTCCTCCTTTCCCCCTCCCCACCTCCTGCAGGCCCCCTCCTCCACCTACCCCCGACCCTGGGGCGAAGACGCGGCTGACAGTTAAATTACAAAATAGGCCGAGGGGGGAAAAGGGACCGTGTCTCTTTAACGGGCCCTGCAGACAAAGCGTCTCCCAGAGCCGAGTCGGGCGCAGCCGCGCGCAGACCTGTCAGCGCGTCTCCCGCGTTTGGGAGAGAGTTTGCAAAGTCATAATTATATCTCTTAACCTGTCTTGCTCTCTGCAGAAGAAGGTCCCATTATATTGAAATGAGATTATTAGCCATCAAATACTTTCTTTCTTGGGAGTTTTTTTTTTTTTTAATTCAAATACCTTAACAACTTGGCAATGCATTTTGATCAGATTTCGTTGGCGCCCCAGCCCGGCGCGGGAGCCGCGGCGGGAAGGCAGATGGTTGGGGAGGGAGAAGGGGGTCCCAAAAGAGTTTACAAAGTGAAGCAACCCCGCTTTTAGCTTTCTCTTAGGTCTCATCTACCCGGTGGGGACCTGTAGACCTGCGGAGGGGGTGTAAAATAAGGGAAGTTGGGGGAGGTCTTCCATTCCTTCCTAACTGTCGGCTTAAACCACTTCTCTGAAAATGAAGCGTGAATTTCAGGCGGGAGGATGTGGACGGTGGGCCCGGACCAGGATACGGAAGTTTGAGGGCTGCAGAAATAGGAGTGGGTCTGGGGCACCAGGTAAGGACTGAGGCTGGAGCTGGCAGTCGCGCGGGCTTTGCTGTTTCCGCTCGAGGTTGGCTCAAGGCTCCCTCCAGGTTCCTGGTGGATGGAATTTCAGTACGTAATAAATGGGGTTTTGCTCTACGCCCAAGGTCTGTCTGGTTTTACCGAAGATTGTGAGCCCCTTGAGGGGGAAGCCCATCTTGTTTCCAGACCTTGGAACCCCTGTCCCTACTGCCAGCAGATCCTGCCCCCCCCCCCAACTTTTCCCTGCACTGGGGGAGGGGGGAGGATGTGAGGTGGAAGATTTTCCAGACTCTAATTGTAAAGCCCCTCACTTTGACTTCCCCTGGTGGGAGGAGCGGCCAGGCTTGTGTTTTCCTTGGCTTCAGCCCAAACTCAAGGAAAATGTAGGGAGCAAGACAGCTCCCCAGCCCCACCTCCCCCCCACACACACTCAGGCTCTCAGGTTTTACATATAATCCTGGATCCAATCGTGCATCAAGTTCCACCCCCCTCACCTTCCTGAGGAGCATCTCTCTTCAGGTATTCAGAATGCAAAATGGGGATCCATGGTCCAGAAAACTTGGCTTCTAGGCCAAGCTAGTGAACTCCACCGCCTTGCACTAGTCAACCCTCACCTCTGAGCCTCAGTTTCTCCCTGTGCATAATGAAAGCCTTGGACTTGATGTCTGTATGGTCCCTCTCATCTCTGACATTATTTTCCGATAAAGAAGGTTCTTTGGACAGGTGTGGTCATCTGGAAGATTCCAGGGATGCCATATGCCCCCATCTCTCCCATCTTTTCAGAAAAACAGGCCAGAAGTGGAAAACCCAATAATAGCTTTAAAAGCCTCCAAATACAAACGCTGTGGGAAACAGGCAGTGTCTGCTTGAGCTGAAGTGCACATGCCTGTGACCCAGCAGTTCCATATGCGTGACCCCAACAGAAATGTAAGCTGCGCTCACCGAGGACATGTGCACAATGTTCACAGCGGTGCTCTGCACAGTAGCCCCAAACCGGAAACTACCAAATGACTGTTAACAGTACAATGGATAAACAAACTGTGATAGAATCACACCACAGAATATGATAGAAGAATGAGAAAGAATGAACTATCACTATATGCAACAACATGGATGATTCTCACAATGTTGGTCAAAAGCAACCAGACACCAAGAAGTACATGCTCCATGGTTCCATTTATTAAAAGTACAAAAAGAGGCAAAATGAATTCATACCATTAGAAGGCAAGATGGTGGTTACTTCAAGAGAGGATGTCTGGAAGGGGTTATGAGAGAGGCTTCTGGGCCAAGGGTGATCTTCTGATTCTTAATCTGGTTACACAAGTGTGTTCAGCTGTGAAAATTCATTGAGACATGGATCTATGTTAAATGCATTTTGTGGATACATATTATATTTAAGTCTCTTGGAAATTCTTTCTCTCCAGTCCTCAATCTCATCCATAGACTCATGCATTCTAATGCTCCAAACTCCATATTGGCAGGAAATCAATAACTGAAGTCTTATTTTGCCCACTCCCTGCACTCGGCATTGCAGAGCATCCATAAATTTACTTTAGCCCCTGTCCTCAAAGGGTTTGCAGTTTAGTTTGGGAGGAAACATTCAAGGAAACGTCGAGTGGGATAGAGTGAGTGGTTTATGATCCTGTGAGCCAGACAACCTGGATCTGAAACCCAGATCTACCACTTTTAGCTGTGTGACCTCGGACAAGTGACTTCACCCCTCTGGGCCCCAGGATCTGAAATACGGAGAGGACCTTACATGTATTTACTCACAAGGCTGTTGTAAAGATTACATCACATTGTCTGTGCAATAACATCCAGTAAATGCCCCACAAATGGTAGACACTATCTCACCGGTGTGTGGCAGCCTGGGCTGCTCAGCATTCAGACGGAGATGAGTATAAGTTAGATGAGTGTAAGCAAGAAAGGCCTACTGAAGGAGAGACATTTTAAACTGGGAGAGGCTGGAGAAAAGGGGGCTTTAGAATGATCATTTGGAGCAATGGTTCTCAACCAGGAGCTACATCTCCCTCCAGGGGACATTTGGCCATGTCTGGAGACATTTTTGGTTGTCACAACTCCGGGTGGTGTGGAGGTGCTACTAAGATATAATAGACAGAGGTCAGAGATGTTGCTAAACATCCTAAAATGCACAAGGTAGCCCCACAAGCAAAGAATTATCCAGTCCAAAATATCAGTGGTGCCAAGGTTACAAACACACACAAAAAAAACAAAATAAGAAGAAAAAAAAAAACCTGATCTGAAGGGGAGGGAGGATTTGGTGGCAAAGACAAGGCATCCCAGGAGAGAGAGAGGTGAGCTCTGGAAGTCCTGATAGGAACTGGGTGGGGGAGGAGGAGTGGGGGCGCAGCACTGAGGAGCGCCCAGAGGCATCCCTGCTCTAGCCTTCATGTGTCAGTCTGAAAGTTCCCCATTCACCTACCTGATTTCAGAACTTGCTGAGGTTTTAGAAAGGCTCATCCTGGACCTGAATTTTTGCTGCTCTCAAGAGACTTGGATAAAGCAGAGCAGATTCCCAGGAGGTTTGCAAGGCCACAAGCATCATGTCTGCCTTGGAACCAAACTGGAGGAAACCCCCAAGGTCTCAGGATCTCAGAGAAGGAGGGACTTGTCCACCTTCATGCAGTGCAGCTGGGAATGCAGAGACTCTGTTCTTGATGCACAGCAGGTTAGGGGAGAAAGGGTGACAGATATCGATTAAATAATTTAGAAGGGGAAAATATGACACTTTTAAAAAGTCAAAAGAAAAATTGGCACTGAACTTTGGAAGTGCCCAAAAGAATTATGTGATTCCCTAGTGGCAAGTATAATTCCAGACCCTAAAACCATGCTTTATAGCCACAAAGTTCTGGAAAAGGGCTTTAACATTGATTAATTTAAAATTTCTTTTTTTTAAAGATTTTATTTATTTATTTTTAGACAGGGGGAAGGGAAGGAGAAAGAGAGGGAGAGAAACCTCAATGTGTGGTTACCTCTCACGCGCCCCCTACTGGGGACCTGGCTTGCAACCCAGGCATGTGTCCTGACTGGGAATCAAACCAGCGACCCTTTGGTTCATAGGCCAGCGCTCAATGCACTGAGCCACACCAGCCAGGGCTAATGTAAAAATTCTTCTCTGAAGCCATTTCTGTATGCTGGGCGCTGTTCTAAACACTAGGGCTATGGCATTGAACAACAGAGGCAAAACAAGCCTTCAGGGGGAGGAGGATGATAAATAAAACACTATATAAAGTAACACCAGGCATTTCATTGAGCACCTGCTATGCGTTGGGTGTTCTTTATAAATCTCCTGTACTTACAAAAACGAAGATAGAAATTCTGTGCCTTAATTTAAGATGGAGAAACTGAGATTCACAAAAGGTAAGTGACTTCCCCCTAAGCAGAATGACTAATACATAGCAGATTCAGGATTTGAACTCAGGATAACAAGATGTGACCAGTTCACGATAAAAACACTTAGTAACTTATGGGGAACTTCCTTAATTTCATAAAGACTATCTGCCGACAAACAAAACCCTACTGCAATCATCACATTAATGATGAAATAATGAAAACCTCCTCCGTTAGGGGAGGGCAGGATAAGGGTGCTCACTCTCAACATTTCTATTCAACACAGCTTTAGCTCCCTTAGCCAGGCCAATGAGACAAGAAAAAAAAAGTCTTGAGGATTGGAAAGGAGAAAGTCAAAAAAAAAATGTTTTAATCTCACTCAAGGATATGTTTTTATTAATTTTAGAGAGAGAGGAAAGGAGAGAGAAAGAAAGAGAAACATTGACCTTATGCAGCCTCAACCAGATGTGCCCTGACCCAGGATGGGACCTGCAGCCCTTTGGTGTGCAGGGCAAAGCTCCAGTCGGCTGAGCCAGCTGGCCAGGACAGGAAAGTCAAAATATTATGTATTGATAACATGATGTTGTGCATAGAAAATCCCAAAGAATCTACCAACTACTAGAATAATATGTGTATTAAGCCAAGTCCCTGAATGCAAGTGATACACTCAGATAAATTGCATTTCTCTGTACCAGCAACAAGAAGTAGAAAATAAAATTATAAAAGGCAATATGATAGGTCGGTAATAGTTAAAGGGTATGGGGTTTCTCTTTGAGGTGATAAAATGTTCTGAAATTAATTATAGAAATGGTTACCCATATCCGTTAATATACTGAAAACCATTGACTTGTATCCTTTAAATGGGTGGATCGTATAGCATGTGAATTATAACACAATAAAGCTGTTTTTAGAAAAGATGAAGGGTGGGTTTTGCAGAAGTCCCCCTTCCTACACTACCCCATCACCAGTACTTAAAAGTTTCTTATAAAAATACAATTTACAAGAGGAGCAAAAGCTATCTAATATTTAGAAATAAACCTAATGAAAACTGTGCAAGACCTCGATGCCAAAACTACATTATTGACAGAACGTGAAGAACTGAATAAATGGAGAGATATGCTATGTTCACAAATGGGAAGACTCATAATTTAATGATATTGGTTCTAAACAAGCCTATCTACCAGTTCGATACAATTCTAATCAAAATCCCCATCGGGTTTATGGAAACTGAACTCAAGCGGATCTGACTCCATGGCCCATGGGGACTATAGAAAAAAAATCCAAGGGTCACAGTGTCCCCCAGACACAACCATAAGATCAGAAGCCTAGAAAACACAATTGGAAGTAAATGAGAAGATAAAATATATTCTCAGTTAAAACCCCCCTTACCTTACCATGTCTGCAGTAGACACACGAGAAAGACCATAATTGACTAAATACATTTTTATTTAAGCAAGAATGGTAGAAAGGACTGGGATTTGTCGCTTTCCACAAATAATATCATTGGGGATATAGCTCTCTGGCTGGGAAATGGCTCCCTCATAGTGGGATCTAGATGTGCAGGGATTCCCCTGGCAAGGACTTGGAGAGCGGGTAAAGAAATCCCTGAGGCCACACACCCATGGATACCAGCTTGCACAGTGGCATGACATTGCAGGAAGCTCTTGACTTTCCCTGAGGTAGAAGCTGGGACGTGGTCTTGGCCTTGGGCTTTGGAGAACTCTGGGAGGGTTGATTCCCAAAGACAATCACTGAAGGGGACAGCTGCTTCTTCGCTGATGACCAGTTGGGGAGAACATGAGAGGCAGGACGGGAGACTGGAAGGGGCCGGGGGTGCAGCATGGCCTTGGTGTTCAGGCTGCACCCACAGACAGAGGGCTCTGAGTAACAGGGTATAGAGAAGCAAGGCTTATTTCCTGATGAGGGAGAGGGCAGGACCCCCAGCTTTCCTCTGCCTCCTGCCTTGATTCTTTGAGGTACCAGCCTTTCCTAAAAGGGAGAAAATTCAGATCCGTTGAAATAAGGAGCCACAAGGACAGAGCTTCCCTGATCCAACGCACTGCCTCTTTCTGAGGATGTAGGGATGGATTCTACGACGGGGAACCGCTTCATTTTCTCTAAAGAGCAAAGAGAAAGAGAAAGAGAGAGAGACTGAGAGCTGAGGCGGGCGGGAGCTGGTGGCTAGGAATATCAGTGAGGCAGAGGACTTTTCAGGGAAGGGAACAGAGGGTGAAGGACAAGGAGAAGAATTCCGATTCTTTCAGGTAGCAAGATCCGTATATGCGCTGCCGAAGCGGGCACATGGCCGGAAGACTAGAACACCCCCAAAATCCTCTCTCCCAACACACCCCTGCAGGAGGGACTCAGTCAAACTCACTCTTTGGTACAGTTTGGCCTGGGAACTGAAATGTGAGAGAGCCCTGGGAAGAAACGAAAGCTGTAATTGGGGGAATTCTCGTTTCCCAGCTCTTGTAGTATCTGAGTCCATGGAAGGCCCCTGTCTCTACTATGACGTCATTGATGGGTTGCTGCTAGGAAGACCCTTAGAACCCTGCATTGAGTCACTGAGCTGTGGACCAGGCATTAGGCCTCATGGTGGTCCATTTGGGTGTTTATGGTGGCTTGGAGAAGACACCGGGGCGGCTGGACTTCACCCTGAAGGTTTGGGGGCAACCGAAGTCTCTGGAGAAAGAGCGTGACCATTTCAAAACAGTCACTTGAACAGCATGGAAGATGGGTCAGGAGATCAACAGTAGACGGGAATGGCTACACAATTTGGGGGGCCCAGTACAAAATGAAAATGTGGAACCTCCTTCAAAAATAAGCACAAATTCCAAGATGGAGACAGCATGGCGTTGAACCAAGTGTGGGACCCTTCTAAGTGTGGGGTCTGTGGGGTCCTCATGCATGCAGCCCACTGTAACATGGAAGGCAAGGTGGGCTTCCAGGTTTTGCCCCTTCCCCTGTTGAATATCACTCAAAGTACAAAATAAAGCAAGAAACAGAAACACAACTCTATCTTCAGTAGAATTAGAAGACATCGAAATCCCCGAAGCACAGTAAGAAACAAAGCAGATGGCAGAATGGCACGTGATCTAGCGAAGAAGAGGAAAGTCTCCTTGATATGGGAGGTATCAAGGAGAAGAAAATCTACTGAGTACAGAAAACCGAGGAGAGAATCAGAAATGGCAGATACCAGGTACTGCAGAAAGCCAAAGTGAGGTAGAGGGCTAGACACAGGGACTGTTTGAAACCCTGTGTAAAGGAGCAGTGAGACCACTCTCGGGGCCCACCGACACCCTACAATCAGCCAGTTGCACCCCCCCAACCCCACGGGAGACCTGACATTTGTTCTGGAATGACGGAGTTATGAAACAAGTGAACCAGGGAGGCTCCCAAATGGGAACACCCAAAAGCCCAGGAAAGTCAAAGTGTAGTCCACACAGCAAGGAGCTCCCTCAGCCCCTCCCCCCGCAGCCCCAGACGCCTGCGGCTAGGCTACCACACAGGAGGTGGGAGGAGCCTTCTCCGACCAACAATGACGTTTGAAACTCCCAGTTAAAACAGCCGGCTGGCCACCTGATCGAGACACGCCCGTCTACAAGGCTACCCATGCACTTCCAATCAGAAACATCCAAGAATAATTACATATTTGAGGAAAGGCTGAAACAAATTAAAAGGGGAGAACTCATAGAGAAAAGAGGGAATTGAAAAAATTGGAACAAGGTTTTAAAATTATAATTCATAGCCTCAGAAAGATAACAGGGTATTATATCCCTGAAACAAAAACAGGATGCTATGCTTTCAAAAACAAAAAGGAACAGAGAGCAAATTAAAAATGGTAGTCGAAATGTTAAAGTCAGTAATAGGGTTGACAATAAAGTCAATGAAATCGCTTAGAAAGTAGAACAAAAAGATAAAGTGAGGGATAATAAGGGAGACTAGATAAGAAAAGTAAAGGATTTGTCCGGAGGATCAAAACTGACTCCTAGGAGAATAATAATGAAAGAACTGAAAGTAGGGGGAAATTGTAGCAGATTGCATTTTCCAGAGTTGGCTACAATATCACCCATTCCATACAGTTTTCTAGAACGTGGTCGTGTCCCCGTCAAGACATGGTGTCTAACTCCTTTACCCTTGAATCTGGAAAGGTTTTGTGATTGTACTCACCAGAATAGTATGGTGTAAGGCAGGCTATGTGACTTCTAAAGCTAGGTCATGAAAGGCAGTGCTCCTTCTGCTTTGCTGGCTGGAAAAATTGCCCTGGAGCCCCAAGCCACCATGTAACCAGCCACTGACTGCCTAAGGCCTCCATACTGTGAGAGAGCCCAAGCGAGACCACATGGAGAGATCACACAGGATACCCTGAAAAGAGAGAGAGAGTTGCCCAGTAAGTTCCAAGCTGCCCCAGTCCCTTCTGTCCCGGCCCCAGCTACCGTCCCACTACAGTGTCATGACAGAAAAACACCTTGCCGAGCTTTGCCAAGATCCATGGGAGGTTATAAAATAACTGTTGTGGTTTTAGATCAGGAAATTTGGGGGGTGATTTGTGACACAGCAATAGCGAACCAGAATATTGCCTAAGAGATAAACTGTCCCCTAATGAAACATATGAGTTGCCAGGCTTAAAAAGGCCCACTGAGGGCATAGCATAATTAATGAAGAACAGACCCACTCTAGGGCACAACGTGTGAAATTTCAGAACAAAAGGTGAAATTTCTAGAAATGGTGAGAGCAAGGGCTCTATCAAGCAGGGAAATGACACAGAAGAACAAATATCAGCATGGCACCGAACTTCTCAAAAGTAACGACAAAAGATACAAATCCATACATCAATATCTTTGTTTTGGGTAGGATATGCCCTGATGACAAGTCCCAAAATTAACACAAGACATTTGTTTTGGGCTCACATAATAGTCCTAGATGGATGTTGGTGTAACAGGCAGACTCGTGTCCACGGGACCCAAGCTCCTTCCATGTTGTGGCGCAGCCGGACCCCAGGCTTCTTTTTGTTCCCTGGACCCTTTCAGCTGCCCGGTGACTCCTGCGGATCCCCCTTCTCAGAATATTTTTAAATATGTAAAACTCATAGTAGGAAAAATTAAACGAATCACATGAATATATAGGTATCAAAATATAGAAAGACAGTTTTTGATATAGTAATAGATGAGTGTTTCTGTATTAATTCAGTAGCTAACAAGACTACATGTGAAGCATAGGTGATTTAAAGTTACATTTACTCTTTAAAGACATATCAGTGTGAAGACTGACTACATTTGTGGACATCATACCTCTCGATATTCAGAGAAGTTAAGATTATTGATTTGAATCACCCAGTTTTATAAACCTTTCGCCAACAATGAAAACCACACACCTCCTAACACATAGCAACTGACCAACGATTGCAGGAATTACTGGAAGGCGGCATAACTACCTGGTTCACCAGTATGAGCCAGTGTGACTTTATTCGACACTGACTTGTCTCCTCTGCTCAGCGTCGACCAGTTGCGTTGCATGTCTGTCAACAGGAAGACTGCAATTATGTGCAGTCTAGTAGCAGGTCTAATAACTGCTGTAATTCCCAAGTAGTGATGAATGTAACGATATTTTGAGATGTCTGCAACAACTGTAATGTGATAGGAAAATATCTGTGATTTCTACAGGTGACAAAGTCACAAGTATTGCTGTTACTACTGTGGGTTGTTTTTTTTTTAATCTGCATTCATAATAGAAAGATATGTTAAATTTCAGTTCAATGCTAGTGAAAGTAAAGATGTACTTTTCCTACACAAGCTCATAGAATCCCCTGAACTTGGGTCCATGGACCCCAGGGTAGGGCACTTGCTCTGATGCCTTCTTGTCATGCCTGCAACCAGCCAGTAGAAGGGAAAGAGCGTGGAAGGAGACTGCACAGGGGAAGCCTTTATGGGCCAAGCCTGAAATTGGCACACACTGTTTTCATTCACATTCCGCTGGAGAGAATTTAGCCACATGGCTATGTCTCCCAGTTAGGGAACCTGGGAAATACAGCCTTATCTGTGTCTTACCAGCAAGAAGAGACAACAGATTTGGGTGCCCGGCTAGCTGTCTTCCACAGTCAACATGGTATGTATGGCCTTTTTGCCACTCATAGAATACACTGCCCTGGCTGGTGTGGCTCAGTGGATTGAGCGCCAGCCTGCAAACCAAAGGGTCGCCAGTTCAATTCCCAGTCAGGGTACATGCCTGAGCTGTGGGCCAGGTCCCCAGTGGGGGGCACTCGAGAGGCAGCCACACATTGATGTTTCTCTCCCTCTCTTTCTCCCTCCCTTCCCCTCTCTAAAAATAAATAAATAAAATCTAAAAAAAGAAAAAAGAAAACAAGAATACGCTCAGTCCCCTTCCAAGGAAGCCAAAGCAAAGCCCCATCCAGCTTCCACATTCTGTTTGATGTCCCAGTCCTCTAGGTGATATGTAGTCTTTTCCATCAACTCTGATGGAATTTCTCTTGGTCAAACACTTAGGCTCTGCGTCCCACCCTCCAACCCTGCATGCACCCAATATATAGGACAATTATAATTAAGATTTGGAAACACAGGCAGTCCGCGGTCTATAACAGTGATGGAACCCTGCTGGGGTTCCTGGCCTCGGCAATGGAGGAGGTTACCTCACAGGACTCTGTCACTTGTCTCCAAAAGGAGCTTCCCATTGTCTTCCGTGGTCCCTCCTCTGCCCTCTGGGAAATTTTCCTTTGTCCACTGTCTCCTGTGGCCACATCTAAAGTGGTTATTGGGAGGGTTCCCTTTTGGTCAGGGTGGGGGGCGGGGGGATCCCACTGCTTTTATAGCCCACTTGTTGCTCATGGAAGTTTGTGAGTTCAGGTGTTTTAAAGTGTTTTTTGTTTTTGTTTTTATTTTTTTAGGCCATGGTTGTACTTTCCTTGGGAATTTAATTTCTTCCTCCAAATAGATTTCCGATCTATTTGCTTCCCATTGGTTACATGTACCAGTAACCACATGGAAAGTTTCCTAGTTGTGGCTCTCGACTTTGTTTGTTTTCTGTTTCTTTGGCCCCATGTCAATCTCTGTATGTCAAATTAATAAAGCTACCTATAGCCCTGGCAGGGTGGTTTAGTTGGTTAGAGAATCATCATGATAAACCAAGGTTGCAGGTTTGAGTTCGATCGCCTGTCAGGGCACATACAAGATTGTGTGAATGCATAAATAAGTGGAACAACGAATTGATGTTTTCTCCCCCCACCCCCATTCTTTTATTTTTAAAAAGAAAAAGTAATAAATAAAAATATCTTTAAAAAAATAAAATTAAAATTAAACCATCTGTAGCAAGAGGTTTATTAGAGAGACAATACCCTTAACCTGATCTTGCTGCAGAGAGGAGTCTCTTTTTTTCATTGAAATTGCTTCGCAGTCTGGCCTTCATGACTCCAAGACCTTTCAGTCTTATCGCTTCCTCTGTGGGGTCTGGAAACTGTTTCTTCCACCCTTAACATGGACTTGCAAAAAGCCCAATCCTTTCCTGTGCTCACCTCTTCCTAGTTAAGTGAAGCAAGTATCCGACAACAAACCCAGCCACTTCCAACCTCTGCCACAGTAGGGACAGTCTTAGTAGGATACTGAATTATCTCTGTGATGTCAGTTTAACCAAATGCTTTTGTCTCAGTAAAACAGGTACCTCCGGCTCTCCATCCCATTCTATCTGTTTTCCTTAGCCAACACCACTTATTTTAGTTTTTATGACATCACCTCACTCCTAGAGTCGATTTCTGTACTAGTTAGAGCAGATCAGATGGCATAACAAGTAGACCCTAAAATTTCAAGTAGACCCTAAAACTTTACTGGCTTAAACAATAGGTGTTTATTTTTAGCTCAAATAACATCCCTGGGTGGGTTGTTCAGGGCAGAGCAGTTCTCCATGTGATTATTCAGGCACTGGCCTTCTTTTCACCTCATGGCTCTGCCAGCCCCTAGAATTTTATTTTCATCGCCTCCATCCATCTGGCCAGAGAGGGGAGAGCATGGGGGAGCATGCATGGATTCAAATGGACCAGGTCTGGAATTTGAATTTCCATTAAAGGGACCTTGATCACATGGGCAAACTTTACCGTAAAGGAATCTAGAAAATGTAGTCTAATCGTGTGTCCAAGATTTTAGTGGACAGCATGTGATCTCTGCCATGGTTATTTTCAACATGGGCTTCTACAACCAGCCACTTTATCAGTCACACGTGTAGATGGTAAAAGACAGTTCCAGACATACAAAACCTCACAAATACATTCTCCAGTGACCCTTTCTCCAAAAGCCACTAGAGGATGTGCTCCACCAAAAAGAGGCATTAAACCAAAAAAAAAAGAAGACAACATGGGATCCAGAAAACAAGGAACGACTACTGTGTACATCAAGGGGAGTCTTTAGTCCATATTACAGCAGGAGTTTAGAGGGCTCCAAGAAAGCTGTCTTCGAGGAAAAGGAAAAGTGGAGCTGATAAATTATATAACAGTGTGATAGAGTGAAAAATTATAATGAGGTGCATCTTGTAGAAAATTATTGAAGGATGGGAAGAATTTAGAATATCAAAGAAAATAAAATATTTTTAAATGAAATAATTACCAAATTTAGGAAAATGATTTTTTTTATAATAAAAGAGAATTAATCATACAATATTTTTTAGCTCAGCAGTGAGCAATCTCAGCATAACCGTAAAATTCAAAACAATGATGACGGACTTAACTAAAACGTGAGATATAATTTGGGGAGTTTGGAGAAGAGGTATAAGTGAACTAAACTCCTCATAATAAGATTTATGTTAGTCAGGATGGACTAAGTTATTCTAGAGCAATGACCCTAAAATCTAAATAGCATAACATAATAGAAGCTGATGTCTTATGATATACTCCTCATATGGGCTGCCAGGGTCCTGCTCCCTGTGGTCACTCGGGGACTCAGTCAGAGGTTCTATGCCAACTGGAAGCTGCACCATGTGGAGTACATGGTGCCCTCAGTCCCATGGGAGGGCAGAGAGAATAGAGAAGCATGTTTGAGCTTTTACTATCTCAGGAGAGATACTCATCACTTCCTCTTCCAACTTCGCTGGCCGGAAACGGTCACATGCCCCTGTCTCAGCAGAGGAGTCTCACAAGCACAGTCTTCCAAGTGCACTGAAGGGAGAAGGATTCGGAATGTGCACCAGGGGAAGTTTACAACACAACCTAAAATGAACAAATCAAGACACATCATGATAATCATATTATTTTAAAACATGGAAGCAGGTACCAGAGCACGTTGAAAAGCTAACAGACAAAGTAAAAAGTTAGAGAATGTGCCTGGAGAGAGCCCAGCAAACAGGCAGCATAGAGAGTGAAGAAGGGTGAGGAACGGGAGGCTGCTGGACTGTGCTGTAAGCCTTTCAGCTTTGTTTGACTTTTTAAACTCTCTGCATGTATTGTTTTTATTAAATGATACACAACTTATTTTTTAAAGTTGCTTGAAAACTAAAGATTGGAGCCGGGGCGAGTACCACAAAGACACCCTCAGTAGCCCCATCTGGAATCATAACTGAGATCAGTGTTGGACAGTTGACCGGCAGTTTACAAAACCCCCGTCCTCCCGGACGCTCCAAGGCTACGGGCGGGCATGCCTCCGTGGGCCTGCTTCCCTGGGTCTCTCTCAGGAGACGTGAACTGGCTCAGAGAACCAGGCACTGTCCTACACTCTCTGAGCCCTTCTCAGGCTGCCGTTCTCTCCTACTCACGTTTATCTCCCGTTCTTCAGTCCAAAGAGACTTTCTTCTCCTTGTGAAGATGAATACAAAATATGGGTTGAAAAGCTTTCCCTCTTATTCTTATCTGTTAGTAAGACCCCATTGGTCCAAGGTTTTTCAACTTGTCCTGACAATGTCTTCTCTTCAACTTTCTTTCTGAAAATTTAAGTTAGGGATCTGACCTCCGAGGAGTCTCTATTTCCCCTTTTTGTCCTTGTTACACGCTCTTCTTTATAAATGTCCTGTTGACACGGAGGCATGCAGGGAGCCTCCCTGTTGCCAGTCCTGTGGATGTCTCCTCCTTCTCCTCCTTCCCCTCCTCCACACAACGGCCAGAGAGAGGATTTATGAAGTACATTTCATCATGGAACACTTAACACCTCCCCTTTGTCTTCTTAGCAAAATATTCCAGGTCCTTTCCAGCCTGCCCCATCCCTGATCCTTTCCTGCCCCCACACTGCCCATGCTACAGCCACACCCCCGACTTGCTGTTCCCAGGACCTGCCAGGAATCTTGGGCCTCCATCTCTGCTCCCTGGGCCTCCCTTCCTGGAGTGCCCTTCTCCTGCTGGGTGCATCTCACTCAGATTAGGAAGCCTTCCCAGATTCCTGGCAGAGGTGGAGGGAGGGAAAGACATCCATCAGCATGGGCGGTGTGAGTTCGACACCCACCTAGTAATTGTCACATCAGGGAAATCACCCAGCTTCTCAGAACTTCAGTTTCTCAGCTGAAATGTTGGTCTGGACTGTCTTTAGTATCTCCTTCAGGTCTAATACTGGTCACATTCCCCATCCCTGACCGTGAAAATGGCACTTAATTGTGACTTAGTTGTGTTGTATTTTGTTTTTGTTTTCCTTTTTTATTTTTAGACAGAGGGAAAGGGAGGGAGAAAGAGAGGGAGGAAACATCAACGTGTGGCTGCCTCTCATGCACCCCCTACTGGGGACCTGGCCCACAACCCAGGCATGTGCCCTGACTGGGGAATCGAACCAGTGACACTTTGGTTCGCAGACCAACACTCAATCCACTGAGTGACACCAACCAGGGCCTGTGATTTAGTTTTTAAGAGCATTGATTCTGGAGCTACAGCCAAACAACCTGCTCTACCACTGACTGGCTGTGTGATCTTGAACAAATTACTAAACCTCTCTGTGCCTTATTTTATCACTACTTAATGAGAGGCAGTAATAGTGGCTTTCATAGAATTATTGTGAGGATTAAATTATATTTAATTTATATACACATATGTGACATTATATATATTACACATATGAATATATTGTGATATACATTAAGTGCTCTATAACAGCTCTTACTGTAAGCTCTTACTAATTAACATCATTAGTCTTTACTACCAAGCTCAGTAATATAAGGAAGAGGGCCACATCTCCTTTCTAAATCCTCAATGCCCTGGGCTTTGCCCAGCAAATATTAAACAAATATATTTTTCCCAAAGAAAGGAGAAAATTGGATAAAGTACAATTGTATCTTTTGAGTTAGGTTTCAAGAGCTTTGCCCAGCCTCCTTGGGCTGTCTTCCCTTTCAGAAAAATCACTCCACCAAATCATGTCTGGCTTTTCACTCAGCATTTGGAAGACACGAGGGCAGAGACGAGGGCTATTGTAATTGGGAGGAGCGAAGCCTGTTTTAAGCTTGCGTGGGCCAGTCCCTAGCTCTGACACCTCCCTAGGTATAAGCATGTATGCATTTAAGAGACCCGAGGAAATGCATCCCTGGAGGGCTGGGAGTGGATGAACAGTTAGCACAGCCAGAAGTTCCCAGGAGGCCAAGCAGAGCACCCCTCTGTGGGGAGACCCAGGGAGGCTGGCTCCCCCTGAAGTGTACAAATGCCAGGCTGCCTGTTCATTCCAGGCCACTACCTGGAGATGGAGAACACGAGGAAGGGAGAGGTGGGGAGAGAAGAGTCCCCATGGGCAGCCTGGCAAGCACGACCCAGGCAGAGGTGGTAAAAGCTGCAGATGCTAAGGGCCATAGAAGTGCAGTTCAGAATCCAAGAGCATGAGTGAAAAGGGGGAGAGAGTACAGTTGAGAACTGGTCGGAGAAGACTTAGGAAGGCACGGTGAGAGGGCAGGTCTCAGGAAAGGCTGGCCCTTAGGTGAGCAATCCAGGTTAAGACAGGTACCTCTATTCATTGTATCTGATGCGGGTTATTTAATCAGGAACTGCCAAAGTGACTGCAATTGCTTTGCTAATGCACCAATGCCTCGCAGTTCTGCATCTTAACCTCATTGCTGGGGCTCCAGAGGCCCCTGCCCACCCCGCCTCCCCAGCCCAATGTCCCCTGCAGCCGCTGGGGCAGAGCGTCTCATTTTGCTAAAATGTCATCCACTTATCAAAGGACAAAATTAGCCCCCTTCTCCACATTTGGAAGGCAAAGCCTTCTTCTTTTTAATTTCAATTTGGCAACAGCTTCTGTTATTAACCTACTGAAAAATCCTCCAGGGCCTCCCTCTCGCACCATACCGCTTCCCCCATGTTTCCCAGCATTCATACCTGATTCTCTTTTTCTCTAGGACTGTGAAACCTAAAACTTTTTCCATCATTCAGATCTTTATATGTGGGTAAGGAAATGCCTTTCCCACTCCTATCTAACAAGGGATGGGAGTGCATGGGGCATTAATGGAGAGCAGAGGGGCCGAGTGGACGCTCTCCAGGACAAAGGGAAGACTGCATGTCACTTTAGATGCAACATCCTGAAGGTAAGGTGGGGAGTGGCAGGAACTTTGAACTAGGAGTCAAGAAACCTGGGGTCAGAACCTCATTCTTTCGGTTACTCAGCCTTTGACCTTGGACAAGTCAACTTCTCTCTGGACCTTAGTTTCCCTGTCTGAAAAAAGAGGGATGGGTAAGAACCAGGGGTTTGAGGACTCGGGAAACTCCAGGGGTCTGCGGGCTACTCAAATGAGTGCATCTGTTTATATAAGATAATGAGGAGAGGTAGGCCAATTGGAAAGTACATGTCCAATTAAAGGCATTTAAATTTTTGAAAATCAAAATTTCACCCACCAAAATAAGATCAGCTAGACAAATTCAACCCAAGAATCACCAGTTTATAGCCTCTAGAAAGTCCTCCAAGGTCCCTTTCCATGGTAACATTCTGCCATAGAATTGTCTACACAAACAGGACCCATTAAAAGCGCACTAAGTAGATTCCACATGAATTCAGGAATTAGGTCTCCTGCCCACCCCACTCCCCACCCCTGGAAATACAACTGATTTACTCTCTGCAATTCCTGGAAAGGAAAAAAAGTGATCTGGTTAAAATATGTCCACAAATTATTTGATACACCTCCCTTCAAAAAGTGAAACCTAATTCCACCCCCATTGTGTGTAGGCTGGGCTTAGCTGCGTGCTTCTAACAAATAGAATGCGTTGGATGTGACAGCATGTGACTTCTGATACTAAGTTATAACAAGCATTGTAACTTCCTCTTCCTTTTCTTCCTCCTCCTCCTCCTCTTCCTCCTCCTTCTCTCCCTCTCATCACTCTCTCTGGAGGAAACCAACCGCCATGTCATGAGCACAAAAAAAAGCAACCCTACACAGTGGCCCACATGGTAGGAACCGAGGCCTCCTGCCAACAGCCATGCGAGGGAGCCTTCCTAGTAGTGGGTCCTACAGCCCCAGGCAAGCATTCAGAAGACTGTAGCCCAACCAACATTTGACTGCAACCTCATGAGACACCTTCAACCAGAATGAGCCAGCTAAGCCACCCAAATTCCTGACCCTTACAAGCTGTGATATATATAATAACTACTTATTTTAAACTGCTAAGTTTGGGGGTAATTTGAAACACAGCAATAGATAATAAATACATTCAGAAACAAAATTCCCATTCCACACTGAAACATAAGACACAAATCCACATACCTAGGAGAAGCAAAAGACCACAAGTGGGCACCAAAAAGTTAGGAGGGAGGGAAGGTTGTGCTATCTGAGCTAAAGACAAGCTCTGCCAGCTACATAATTTGCTCTAAACCAGTGCTTTTCAACCTTTTTCATCTCGTGGCATACATTAATTAATTACTAAAATTCTGCAGCACACCAAAAAATATATTTTTTGCTGATCTGACAAAAAATTATGTCTAACGTTGATTCGCTTACACCAGATGGCTGTTGTTGTGTTGGCTGCTGTCATTTTTTTTATTCAACAATCTAAGGGAAAAGAGATTAGCGTTCCCAACTAAATAGCCAAGTATTGCATGTTTTAAAAATTCTTGTGGCACACCCATTGAAAACTGCTGCTCTAAACCAACACTGGAATTATCACAAGTAAATTAATTATTAGAAACTAGCTGTTGAGCTGTATTATAAATCATCGCTCAATTCCAACAAACTTAGACTGCCTCCTGGACACCTTAACTCAGATGGTCCACTGTCACCTTAACCTTAACCCATCCCACTTTCAGCCCTGCCGTTCCCCCTCAGTCCCCATGTCTCAGAGAATGAATGGTACCAACCGTGCATCTAGAGCCTAAGGCAACGAGTAGCCATCTGTGGCTCCAACTTCACCACGAGCTGTAGATTTCACCTGAAATGTTTCACTAGTTTAATGGCAGCAAAGAAAACAGGGAGAGAAGTGGTCGTCTAAATTTTCAAAAATACTTCTATTCCTCCAAGGACATGCCTATCTGTCTTCCCACATGTTCTGGTTATCTACTACTATGTAACAAGCCACTGTAACACTCAGGCTTAAAACAACAATAATCATTTATTTTGCTCATGAAACTGCAGTTCACATGAGCCTCTCAAGGACATCTCCTCTCTGCCTCACACTATCTGGGGTCCCAGCTGAGAAAGTTATGGCTGGAGGCAGGACAGCTGGAGGCCAGCCCACAGCAGTGTGCTGAAGCTGGCTGGTGCCAGCCTGCAACAGCCATTTGTCAAATATTCAGAAATTTTTGCAAGCCAGTTATTATACCATTAGTAGATTGATATTGGCCCTGGTGGCAGTGGTTATATCTAGATATCAACAACCACTATAAACCAGGGCATCTTTTTTTCAGAGAACAGGTTTGCCAGCCCTCTACCACCCTGAGCCAGAGATCCGTCCATTTCTCTCTCCCACCACATGGCTAGCTTGGACTCCCTCACAGCATGGAAGTCTCAGGGTAGTTAGGCTTCTTACAGGGCGGTTGGCTTCCTGCAGAGGAGCAATTGTTCCAAAAGATCTAATCAGAAGCTACACAAGGCTTCTTATGACCTAGCCTCAGAAATCCCAGAATGTCACTTCTCTCACATTCTATTGGTTATGCAAATCAGTGCTACCAACCAGATTCAAGGAAAGAGATTAGACTCCACCCTTCCATGGGAGGAGCAATGAAGATGATGGGGCCATCTTTAGTCTGCGGCAGCACCGTAGTGGAGACTGTGTAGCAGAAGACTGCTGAGCTAGACACGGGAAGAGCCAAGCCCAACCCCTACTTCTACATACGTGCCTTCAGCAAGTCCTTTAATTTTCTTGAAACTCCTTTTCTTCATGTGTTAGGCAAAAAGAAAAGGAGAAAAAGAGAAAGGAGTGGCAATAATCTTTATCCTGTCTACTTCTCAAGGTTTTCATTTGGAGCAAGTAAGATCACTTTAATGTACCCTTATATAATTTAGCACCATCAAGATTTAAGGCTTTATTGCAATTGTTTTTCATATATGTGCTTTAATTAGATTAACCACATGATTCATAGTTTAACCCAGGATGCTTTGCAGAGTGACAGGGAGTGCTGTTAAAAATTATGTAACAGGTGGAGTCAGGACTGACCCCAGCAAACCAGCTTGCATGGTCGCCAGCCATAATAAATGTGCCAGTTTTTAGAGAAGAAACTGAGTAATATGAACTGTGCCAAGTTGCCCAGTGGTGAACATTTAGTGGGGAGAAAATATGGAAACATTCTTGGAAGAATTTAGCAAGTCAAAGTTCTAGCTGAAAATCTTTAATAGAATAAGGCAGACTATAGATAGATATTTGAAGTAAAAGTAAAATTTAAAAATATCTTTTTTCCTCTACTTCCAATCATTTCTCCATTTCCAATGTCAAGTAGACTATCAGGTCTCCTATTCAACTCCCAACTGGTGTTCTCACCCCTATTCAATCTCATGGCTACCCTGTCATTTCTCCACTGTGCCCCTCCCCACTACACACACACACACACACAATTCTATCAAGAACACACAATTTCTTGTATCATTCTCTGGCCCAAACCCTTCAATGGCTCTTCCTCACCTACTATTAACTCCAAGCAAGAAACAAGCTCCCTGTTGTCTGGCCCTTTGCCAACTTCTCTCTCCAGCCTCCTCTCCTGCCTCCTTTGACCTCACACTTTATTTACATTCTAGAAATTCCAAAGAACTTTTATCTCTTGGCATGCAGTGGTGGAGTTTACACTGTGACACCTCTCTCTGCCATCCTTTCAGCCAAGAATGTTCTTTTTCATTTCTTTTGCCTCTGCAGTCACTCAGGGGTCATCTCCTCAAGGAGGCCTTTCTAGATGCCCAAGGCCAGGGAAAATGCCTTCCCCAGGACTCACCAAACATCCTGGGTACACTTCCGGCCTTGGGGTACTGGAATGCTTAAGGGGCACAGACTTGGGACCCAGAACACCTGGGGTCCAATCTCAATCGATCTTGGGTAAATTACTTAATCAATCTGTGCCTCAGTTTTCCCATCTGTAAAATGGGTTTAATAAGACTCACTTCTTGGGATTGTTATGAAGATTAACTGTGTTAATATAATACATAGATCACTTAATACAGTACTCAGCACATAGAAAGTACTCAGTGAATAGCAGTTATCCTCTTCTGGCATGGTCTGCATCTGGCACCCAAGGGTCTAATTCATGTCCGTATTCCTGGAGGATGCTATTAAGTGTTAGTGGAAATGAACTGAGTTTACGAGTCCTTGGAGAGCTTCAGGGAGACTCGCTGTTCCAGGGTGAAAAGACTAGAAATCAGAAGGTAGCAAAAAGACAAGAAAGAGAAGGAGGGGGAGTAAGGGGAGGAATGGGGAGAGGGAAGGGGAAGAAGAGGAAGAGGAAGAAGGAGGAGGAGGAGAAGGAGGACACTGGAAGACTAGAAGTTGGAGAGTAGACTAGTAAGACTTTGAAATTTCATTCTCAGCTGGGAATGGGGCGACTGCCATGAAGAAAATGGCCTACCCTTTGCACAAAGCCACACTTCTCCTCCTTCAAAATCCCTAGGAAAACTTAGCCCCAGCCTCCCTGGCTTTTCGCTGTGCATCCTTCTCCCTGCCCTGTTCCTCAGGTGGCTCCTTTCTGTGACAGGGCACCCTCTGACACTGACCCTCCAGGATCACGCACGAGCCAAACTAACCACGTAAGGAGACAAAGTTTATAAAGCACCTTGCATTTGTTCTCTCACTCTAAGTCAGCGGGGTGGAGGTTTCCCCTCAAATTTCGACTTTCCTTTCCCTGGCCTCACAGTTCTAAATACACCCAAATGAAGATTTTATGAGCAAAACAAGTTATACATAAAACATTTTTACATTCCTAAACTGACAAAGTGATTTAACTCTGGAAAGGGCACTTAAAGTCTAAGTATTACATATGCTTCAGAATTTCCTCAAATTTCCACTTTAAAAAAAAAAAAGCAGAAAGGATTTTGAGCAGCTCCAGAATTCCCAGACATTTTCCTACTCCGGGCTGACTCTTGAGTAGCAAGCTGTGTCCATGAAGCAGCCTATCCCACTAAGAGCACTCGGGAGCTGAGAAGGCTGGGCCGCACCTTGTCCTTTGTGTGCAGACCCCGACAGCTCCACCCCACACAAACCCCGTGCTTCGCCTTCACTCAGAGGAGAGGGCATAAGCAGCTGGAGCTTCCTTTGCAGAGTCAAGTTCCCAGAGGCTAAACATCTGGGCAGCTGCCGAGGGTTCCAGTTCCCCCAGCCCTTCTCCAGTTTAGTGACATGAATGCCCCTCTCTCTTCCCAGTCCTCCTGGCAAAAACCTAGCTGCCTTATGGGGAAATGACACCCAGTAATGTGCTTCATTGGGTCAAGGAAGAGCCAGAGAGAAGCCAGTCACTCAGTCCACCAGGGTCTTGATCTCACAATAGATAACAGGAGATGGTCAGACCTATACCAGCAGGAATTCAGGCTTCAAGTCCCTGACAGTCAGTTGGTAGGTGAAATGAGGACCAAGAGTTGAGGAGGAGAAGTTAATATAGGAGTGACCCACTGTGATTTTGGCACCAGAGGTCTTTGACCTGAGGACTTAGAGCCCTAGAGTCGCTCATCCCTGGGTTTGAATCCTGGCTCTCCTACTTACTTGTTGTGTCCTTGGGTAAATTTCTTGCCCTCTCTAAGCCTGAGGATCCTCATCTATAAAACAGAGATGTAACAATAATGCCCACACTATGGATTCACTATGAGGATTAAATAAAAATGGGCTCATTTTTATTTAATAGAGCTTGGCATATGATATGTGTTCAGTAAATATGACAATCATTATTGTTATTTGCAAAGTTTGTGATCCCTTGGAGGAATGAGGAGAAGACCAGTCTCTAAGCCAGCACCTGCCTTTCTACCACGTGACCTGTCTCCATCATGGAGGCAGATATCCAGTTCTCTCCTCCTAACGAATGCCGTAAGAAATTCATGTAGACTTCCCACTGGCCACCCCCAGCCCCATCTAGGACCCCAAGTCTCACCAGTGACCTGTATCCACCCTGTCCCCTTGCCCTATCCCACCCCAGCTCAGAGAGTGAGAATTCTGGCCAGGACCCCAAGAGACATATCCACAACTCCCCAACTCCAAGAAAGGGGGCTCCAACGAGGCAGAGCAGGAATGAGATGGAAGATTTGGGCTAATCCTGAGCCAAATGAGGGTCTAATTCACGCTGTAAAAATCTGTCAGCTGCTAGTTAACAGTTCCTCTGGCCCTGAGCTTGGGGGGAGGGGAGGCCTCTGCTTGCAGGAGCATTTGGGCCTGTACCCAGGGTGTTGTTTTTCTCCCTTTTCCTTGTTTTTTCGTTTTTTTGGAATGTGAATATAAACTTTATGGAGGGGCCTGGTCTCTGTTCACACTGGGTGCTAATAGCCCACAGCTGAAAGCCGAGGTGCGGAGGAAAACGGGGAGGGGCGCCGCCCAGAAGGTTTGAGGAGCCGGGAGGGGCAGTGAGGGGCCGGTGGAGGGCCCAGGAGGCGGTGGGAGGATATTTAATATTGAATTTGCTTTTTTTTTTTTTAATGTGGAAACTTTTAGACACAAACCGGCCCCTGTGTTTAAGTCATTAAAACATCTTTAAGCATTTTCTGGTTTGAGTTTGCTCTGCAGCCGTCCTGGTTCCTGGAATGTATTTTATTTTTCTTTTAAGTCGGTGAAAGCAGAAGGAGAGGGGGGTGGCAGGGGGGAAAGTGCATTTCCAACAGATTTTTCTTTTTCTTGTTCCTGGGGTGGGGAAGAGGGCGGAGAAGGAGAGAACAGGGCTCCCTGTGTCTGATCCTTAATCTCCAGGAAGCCCGCTCGGCCTTTTATGGCCCATGCACTTGCTGACACCATCTACAGATACACATTCTCAGTCCGCGTCAGGGGCGTCGCCCGCCCACCCAGAGGACCAGGGAATTGCAACATGCTGGGTTTAAAGTCGATAGGGCCTTGGGGGCGCAGGGCATGGCGCAGTGGCCAAGTGCAGCACGATGCGCCCTCCGCAGGACGCCCCTGGTGGCAGGCTGGGGCCCGAGGTGTCCCGCGGCCCAGCAAAGGGACGCGGCCTCCTATCCGCCCTGGTGCGTGGCGGAATCTCATCCGCTTCCGCTTGGCACCCAGGCCCCGCGCCTGCCTCGCCTGCCTGGGCTGGCGCCACACGTGGCGGGGGTGGTGGCTAATGCTGCCATCCGCGGCTGGGGACAGAATGCGCACGTGGCATCTGGGGCTGAATGGGACACCCACAAAGCTCCGCTGCGTGCTGGCTCCCTCGACCTCAAGGCTAAGCCCCAATGCTCTAGCACTGATGACTCTGGCGCCTTAAAGGAGTAGGCTCAGAATCCGGATTCCTGGGTCGCAGGACCTGAGCCAGGACTCGAAAGAGCCATGACCAAGAGATTGGCTCCCGCACAGAAACTGCTCTTTCAGCCAAGATGCCCAGGCGAGGAGCATGGCGCGCACATAACTGGAGTCCTCAGACCATGTCTTCAAAGTCGGACGGTGCCCTTGGCACTAGTCTGTCCTCATGACTGGGCCAGAAGATTGGCAGCCGGAGGACGGTGCCTAATAACTGCCGAATGGGGTCCGGTCAGTGGGCATTGGAGCCTCATGGTACCGAGTCCCAACCCCACTCCCAGATCTTCTGGGAACCCCTGCTCCTGCTGAATCTGTCTTTCCATTTAGACAATGGGATAGTTGGAATGGTCAGTTTTGCAAAAGGGCGTCTTTTTTCAGAAGATTGAAAAATAGGATGCAGGTGCATCCAAGAGATGCAAACAGGTTCACAGTCCGGAGAGAGTGATGTTGGGAAGTTGGGAAATGTGCTGTGGGGTGAGCAGAGAGAGGCAGAGAGACAGACACCTTAGGGAAGCTCTTAATCTGGGAAGGTGCTCCTGTAAAGTGATCTACCTCCTCTCCAGTGACCAAGAGCCGCCAGGCCAAATGGCCAGTCTACCTGCCCCCGAGGGGATCCCACCCCACCGCAGTCCTCCTTGACTTTCAAGCTTGAAAGACATGCCTGGAACTGGATTCATTTCTCCTTCACCGCCCGCAGTCTTTCAGGGTGCTTCGGTGGGCCCGAAGAGTGAGACCTCATGTGCAGGGCACATCAAAAGGAACCTGAGCGCCTTCTGGGCAGTGCACGGTGGGTTCCCTGAGTAGGGCCCGGGGGACCTAAAGGACACTTTTCACAGGACCCAGGGCGCCCCGCCTGCTGCCCGCCTTTGGCCCTCCAGGGAAAGGATGCCAGCCGTCCCTGGGGACGCAGATCTCTCCTGCAAACGGGCAGGCCCTGGCAGTAATTTGGCTTCTGAAAATTGGTGCCACAGAACAGCTGAGAGCTGGCAAGGCCGGCGCCCCCGCAGTTCAGCATCTGTCAGTCTACATTAAGATATGCAAAGCCGAGACGTCCCCGCAGCCGCAGCCGCTGCCGTCGCCTCTCTGCCTGGTGCGTAATTGGTGTCAACTGTTTGATTGCGATAATTGCTACTGTCTGGGGAAGTGGCTTCCAGGCCCGATGGGACAGAGCCCGGTCTGCAGGCAGCTGGGTCTGCATCTCGCCCCTGGGCACCTCCTCAGCCCTTCCTTCTTCTGCCCATTGCCCCCAGAAACCTGCAGGCCTGGGACTCCAGTGGGTGGGACTCCTCATTCCCCCTCCCTTTCCCTGAGAGGGAGGTTGGAGTTCGGAAGAGCAAGACCTGCCCCCCTCACCCCACCAACACAGTCAACCTCTCCTCATGGAGGAAGTAGGAACAGGCAGGCCTGCAGGATTCACCGCAAGTCTCACAAATCCCACCCCATAATAGTTACAACAGCAATTAGCTCCTTGCCATTATCTTAGCTGACCCTCACCAAAGCCTGGGAAGTCGGAATTATTACATGGTACTTCAGAGATGAGACTAGGGGGGTTAGGTCACATACATAGCCTCTGTCATGTATCTGGTAAGAGGCAGAGCGAGCCAGAAATGCTAGAAGTTGGTTCCCCAAAGCCCTAACCTGCTTTCTCATCCAGTGGGTGCACTGCAGCCCAGTACATTTGGGAATCTGTAGTCTGTTCACTAGGCAGCTGACTGTGGGTCTTTGGGGCTAGAGAGGCAGGACCATTTGGGGGAGCCAAGCTACCCTTCCCAGCCTCCCAGCATTTCTTAAGGTCTTGGAAAAGGAAAGTGGTTCTCTCATGATGGAACTAGACCAGGATTTCTCAAATTGGGGCTGCTCGGGTCTTTGTTGCAGGCTGTGCTATGCGTTTATAGGATGTTCAGCAGCAACCCTGGCTCTACCCCCCAGATGCTAGTGTCATGTACACACCCCTCTTCCCAGTTGTGATAGCCAGAAATGCTTCCAAAAAGTGTGAAATGTCTCCTAGGAGACGGGAGACAAACTTCCTTGGTTAGAACCACTGGTTCAAATGGGGCCTTCATAGTGTCAGGAACCAGGTGTCTGGCAAGTGAGCCGGGGCAATTCATTAAAGAAAACTTTTCATATTACCTGACCCTCTACCAGAAGGACACTAGGCCTGGGTTTGTAGGGGCTGCAGAGATGACTGAGAACCCTCCTGCTCTCAAAGCTTGGTATGGGGGTTCAGGACATGGAGTTTGCAGTCAGATTGCCTGGTTTTGAATCTCAGCTGCCATTTCCTAACCAAGTGAATATCTGTGCCTCGGTTTCCCCATCTGTCAGACGGCGGCAATAATAGTAATGCCCTCAAAGGCTTATGACGAGGATTAAGTGAGCTAATGTTCGAAAGTGTTTAGAACATGCCTGACCTGTAGGAAGCGCTCAATAAGTGTTTGATAAATAAAAGAAATAGAAATAAAGCCCTTACTGTCTGCGTAGGGGTAGAGGACGGGGGAGAGGTTCTTTGGAGTCTGCAAATGAATATAGTGCAGGGCGGAATCCGGTAAGGGTTAGCCAGAGGCCGGACTCTTCACAGAGACAGGTGGCTTTGGAGCAGTCGGAAGGCTAGATCTTCAGAGCGAAGGCAGAGACTCAGGTCGGGGGCCCTCCTGCACTAGCAGCCCCGCCCTGGTAAGTCACCCAGGCAAAGCATGTCTTACCTGTACGAAGGGGTAGGAGCAGGGAAGATATGCTCCTGAGGGCAGCCAGCTTTAAAGCCTAAACAAAGACCCCTCCCCCTCCTCCAGGAAGTCCTTTCTGACTCCTTGGCCACTTCAGTATGACCCGCATTCCTCTGAATGTCTGCCACATTACCTGTTCTACTCTTCGGATGTATGATCAGGTAAGGCCTTGTATTATCGTTCTTCTTAGCTACCTCCTTTGTGCCAAGAACATGAAGCACTTTATATTTATTATTATATTTCAGAATGATTATATTCTTTATTGTTATTATTAGCATATTTATTATGCTCTAGACTATATGTTATCACTTATGTGTACCATTTCATTTAATCCTCACACAACTTTATATATCCATTGTGTAGAGGTTAAAAGCATGGGCTTTGGAGTTTGAATCCAGCTCTGTAGACTGGATGTATGCGGCCCCTCTAAGCCTCAGTTTCCTCATCTATAAAATGGGCTTAATAAAACCTACCTCCCACAACAGAGCATCAAATAAGTTGACGGCTGTGAAGGAGTAAACGCAATGTACCAGGCTCTTCACATTCGTTAAATAACAGCAACAGCGATGCTTGCTGCTGACGACTAAAATGTGTTGCTGTTTGCCTGTTTTCTTACCTTGCCCGGATTGGGGAGTGTTTGGATCAAAGGTTTTGGGAATGTTGAGCCGTGGATGTGTAAACCCCAGTGAAGAACCGGGGGTGGGGGTGGGGAGTAGTGAGAACAGCCTGCCTTGGGTGCAGGAAACACAAGAGTTCATTGTCTGTAGAGCACTTTAAAACAATAATAAAATTGACTAAAGTCAATCTGCTTTCTTCTTATCACCCTGCACCAGAAATTTTGTGTCGGTGATAAAAATACTCCCCCCCACCCCACAAAAAAAAAAAAAGAAAAGAAAAGAGAAAACCCTGTGGTGCTATATTCTAAGCAATTACTGTGGTTACTGTCGAGGTTCAATAATATATATGTGAATTTCAAATGAGTGGATTTCTGTTACTTATCCTTTCATAAAGATTGTATACTTTATGGTAGTTCATTCAAAGAAATCTCATGTATGTAGTCAGCCAGGAATACACAGGGCCCACTACACTTCATTTTGAGAGTAAGTTTGTAACAACTCAGAGTCGTGAGAGCTAGCTTCGGTCACAGGTTGTGTCTCAGCTCCTGTAGTTCTACACATTCCTGTGTTCAAAGAGTAGATTCAGAAATAAATAAGGGCCCTCAGGGACTGCAAAGACAAAGTAACAGACTCAGACCCCCTTCAGTCCTGTTGTTCTCCATGCAAATCACCCTTTGAAACTTCTAGAGTCCACTTTTGGGGGAGCTTTCTTCACATTTTACTTTCCCCCTTCCCTCTAAAAAACGTTAGCATAATTTAAAGTATGAATTACTTTTGTCTTTTCTGTACTGTAATATTCCTTTTATTTATTATTTATTTATTGGTATAATTATACAAGGTTAAAGAAGAGTTTCACAGTCTTTTTTGGCCATTATCATTATTTATTTGTTATTTATTATTTATTATTAAGGCAGTAATTTGATCATATGGGGCATGTTTAAAAAAATGGTCACTCAAGGCCTGACTGGGTAGCTCAGTTGGTTAGAGCATCGTCCTAATACACCAAGGTTGTGGGTTGAATCCCCAGTCAGGGTACATACAAGAATCAACCAATGAATCAATAAATAAGTGAAGCAACAAATCAATGTCTCTCTCTCTCTCTCTCTCTCTCTCTCTCTCTCCCTCTCTCACTCTTGCTCTTGCTCTCCCTCTTATGCTCTCCCTTCCTTTCTCTAAAATTAATTTTAAAATTTTAAATGGTTCAGTCACTGTGTCTAATAATGAGGTACCCCACTGGTTGGGAAAGGACACCCCCACAAAGCTACCCCGACCAGATCCTCACGGCTGCCCACGAGGCCCTGGCACCCCTCCTCCCCCTGGGGCCGGGCCAACAGCCCAGGGGGCAGCATGGGCTGCTGCTTCCCAAGGCTCCATGGGCAGCACGGACCAAGCCTCCTTCCCCCCTAGGTCTCTCCCACAGCAGCCCCACCCCACCCCCTCCTCTTGCCTGTCCTCTGAGTCCAGTATCAGCTGTGCCTGGGTAGGGAAGGCCCTCAGAGGAGCCAATGTGTGTGTGACCTCAGGGGCAGGCACCCTTCGACCTAAGTCACAGCCTCCCAGCAGGACCTGAGAAAGCATCCTGCTCCCATCCTCGGCACGCCGAGGAAGCTGAAGCCCAAGGAGAGGTGGTGCCCGACTTGGGGTCGCCCAGCTAGTTTGTGGGCCAGGGCAGGACTAGAATGCAGCACCCCTGGCCTCCTGGCTAGTGCCTCTCCCTGACACCACTCAGCCTCAGCCTAACGAGGAAGGGCTGGTGAGGGCCTTGGGCCATCAGAGGCAAGCCTCGGCAGGTGTTCTTTCTGACCGGGAGGGCCATCCTGGGGCTCCTTTCTGAGGCCAGAAGAGCCAACTCCCTAGGCTACCTCTCCTTCTTTCTTATTCTCCCGTGTGAGCGGAGAACAGGGCCAGTGTGTGATGGAATTCTCTAGAAGGGGTCCGCGTGACCTACAGCCCAGAGGCGCTGGCCCTTCCCCGAGGAGCTGGGATTGGTTTCATCCCAGACCTCAGGGCCTTTGAGCTAGACTAAGGAGGTGTGGAGCGGGGGCAGGAGGACCGTGTGACCCAGCACGGTGAGGCTGTCCCTCTTCCTCAGGAAAAGGAAAATCTAGGGTCCCTCTCACGCAAGGACTCTCAGCGTGTGTGAGTCCCACTGCCAGGAAGCCCCTCCCTTACCCCGCCGGTTCTGCTGCTGCTGAGACACTGCTGCTCCCATTTCAACCAGCACCAGATCCATTAATAGCATCAATTTTATTTGCACCAGCCCTGCCTCCCTCCCCACTCCCCAGGGGCACTCGATCCAGAATGCCAGGCCCTGCTTCCTTTTCTCCTGGAACACGTTGACTCCCTCCCTTGGGCGCCCAGGGAGTTGGCAGGATAATAACCTGTGAGAGGAAAACTCTCTTTCTCCCTGCCTTCTAATCTGCAGCGCTCACCAAATTAGAAAAGGCATCAGAAGCCCATCGGGCCAGGGATGTCATACCATTAACCCTGGGCCACCTCCTGCTGGTGTAGCAACTGGGAAGGATGTTTCAGGCCCCCCAACCCTTTCCAGCCCCTTGCCTATAAGCAGGAGTGGAACCCACCCCCACCTACATGTCCCCATCCTCCACCCCTACCTCCACCATTTGCCATGAAGCTCCTACCCCACCTCCCTCATCCTCCCCTCCCCCTCCCCACCCCGACTCTCCCACTCTCATTATCTTCATCGGCTCTCCTGCCCCTGTCAGTTGGCATGGATTCCTAGAATAGCCAGAAGGGCTCTTGGACCCCAGTCCAAGTGCTCATTTCTCAAATGAGAAGACAGGACCAGGGAAGGGACGTTTGTCATCCTACTTCCCTTTCAGGACCTAGCTCACCCGGCTCTTCATGTGTTCATTCCACAAAGATGGACAGGTGCTCTGCCCCAGGCCTCATTGCGGGCACTTGGGGATACGGACAAAACCCCACCCTTGCGACGCTCGTAGGTGACTTCTTCCAGGAGACTTCCCTTCCTCCCTGAGGCTGGGGGAGGTGTGCCCCCACGGACAGGCTCACTTCCCTGCCTCCCCATTAGGCCAAGCTCGTCCTGGCAGCAGGAACCACGTCTTGTTCAACTCTGTATCCTTAACACCTAGTTCAGGGCCTGGCACATTGAGACGCCCATACATCTGAACGGAGCGGCCATGACTAACGCTTGTGTGGCACCCACTAAGTGCCAGGCGCTAAGCGCTAAAGTAATAACATCATTCTCATTTTAGAGGAGGAAACTGAGTCCCAGGGGGACTAAATGACTCCTCTAAGTATCCAGCTAGCCAGCGATTCAAACCTAGGCCATCTGGCTCCAGTGCCCACGCTAGTCACACCTCACAGAGAAGCAGGAAGGAGTGGAGCTGATGGTGGAGATGCTGAGGCTCTCGGGTCACCTGTTCCCATGCACCAGAGCCAGAAGTTCTTCCTTCTACCTGACACGAACCTGCAGACGCCACCCTGTGCTTTGCTCTGTGACCTCTGAGGATATGGAGCCGGCAGACAGCTCCTGACCTGTGTAAGATCATCTCACTAAGCACAGGAACCATGCCGGAACTGGGCTGGGGCCCCGGTGGCCCTCGCTCCCCTGCCGAGGAGTCCTGTTATCCCAAATCCTACCGCACCAACCCCTCCAGAAAGCCTGCCTATGCCTACGGCACAGGCCAGGGCAGGAAAGGGTCTGAGCCACCCTCAGCGCCAGCCAGTGTGGCACAGCCTGGTCCTCTCTAATGGCCTAGGGTCAGCCCATAGTACCTGCTAAGTAAATGTTGGTTGTTGTTTGGGTGGTCGGTGGATGAGTGCACAGGCAGGTCTGAATTCTAGCTCCAGCCCTGCTATAATGCAGTAGAGACCCTGGGCCACCCCTCTCTGAGCCCCGGCCTCTCCATGCATGTTGAGGACTGGACCAGATGGTCTCTGGCTTTCTTTCCTCTGTGCGATTCTAGGCTCAACTGTAAACATCAGTTCCCTCACAGGTCAGTGTCCACCACAGCCTCCTTCCACGATCCCGGCTAAGGTTTGGTTGCTGAGACAGGTGATCAAGTGACGAGTATCTGCAGAATGGCCTACGAGGACGCATCACCTTCAGCGAGGTAATGGGCAGGATCTTCCTGTGGGATCCGGGAGGTGGGAACAAGGAGCAGAGGTAACACGGCGCCCCTGCCGGGTGCCGGGCCCAGCTGTGGGGACCCTCCATCTGTTCTTGTGTTCCGTCCTCATGGCCTCCCTGAAGTGAACGTTCTCGTGCCCATTTTATAGATGAGGAAACTGAGGCTCCTCTTCAAGGTCACATGGCATATGCGTATCTGAGAGAGGAGTGGGGCAAGTCTGCCTGGCTCCAAAGATCATCTCTGTGCCCGCCAACCACCCTGGTCTTTATCCACCTGGACCACATCCTGTTCCTGCACTGAGTGCGCCACATCCAGGTGTGCGCATGGGGGTAGGGAGGGCACACTGGGGCTCCTGTGTGCGCGCTGTATCTCCAGAGCCACAGCCGAGTGTGTGTGAGCGCGCGTGTGTGTGTGAAAGAGAGAGAGAACACAAGTGAGCTGGAGGAAGATTGGAAACCCAAGTGGGGAGGGGAATAGCTGAAAGAACAGAGGGAAGGAGTTAATCTGCAGTGAAACGAGGGTGACAATAATAACAATAATAATAACAAGGATAGCACAAACCTTGGGGTTTTTTTCCCAAGCCCAGTGTGAGCGGGAGCAGGGCTGAGGGGATTAATCTCTTAAAAAATAAGTGCCGCGTGAGGAGACAGGCAGTGATTAAGGTTTTAACTGATCAGTCTGCATCTGACAGTGAACCAGCTATTATCTTAACGGAATCAAACGAACATTCAAAGCCGAGCTCAGCCCCAAACATGAAAGGAGATGTCATCTGCTGGCAGCTGGGAAGCCGCAGGGGGAGCTGAGGGGGGAGAGGGATGGAGGGAGAGGAGAAGAGAGAGCGAGGGAAAGAAAGAAGAATGTCACAGGGCGGGAGAAGGGGGATGAAGAAAAAGAGAGACTGGAGAGATTTTGCAGGGCCTGGTGTGCTGGCCCCCTTCCTGGTCCCCAGAACTGGGCACTGCCCAGCCAGGGTCCTGAAGCACAGGTGTGATTGATGGTGTCGCCCCCCTGCTTGGAAACCTTCGGTGCTCCCCAATTCCTAAAGGATAAAGATGGGACCCGATGCTAGGACTCGGTCCCTCTCTTTCTCCCATAGACTGGTATCTCAAAAGCTTAGTAAATTTTTCTTAAATAAGTGAAACAAAAAGGATAAGAAAAAAGAAGTAAGACAAAAAGAGAGAGAAAATACCTTTGGCAG
Organism: Mormoops blainvillei; assembly: GCA_004026545.1. Taxonomy (NCBI): domain Eukaryota; kingdom Metazoa; phylum Chordata; class Mammalia; order Chiroptera; family Mormoopidae; genus Mormoops; species Mormoops blainvillei. The sequence goes on along the minus strand of PVJD01001591.1, from coordinate 148,408 downwards.
GCACCTAGATTCATTTTCTCATTTAATTCTTTCAACAGCCCAGCAATAGACATTCCTAGGATCTGTAATTTGCGCAAGGAAACAGAGGTCAGAGAGGTGAAGTCACTTGGGACTGATTCCACATCTTGAAAGAGGTAGAGGTGGGATTTGAACCCAGGCCTCTCTGGTTCCAATTGCTCTGCTTTCTCACCAGAAAGGAGGATAGAAGAACAGAGACAAAATGGGGACACACCGTGCAAACCAAATAGGAGATTCCCATTCCTGCACTTTCTGTCTTGTATGAAACCAAAGACTGCCCGCCTCGTCCCACTCTCCCAGAGCAAGGGTGGTGGGCCAAGCTGGTTCCAGAGTTGGCTTGCCCAGGGCCCCTGTGCCTGGGAGACTGCCTGGCACATCATTTATGTTCATGAAGTGTTTGTTAAAGGAACGGCAGAGGGAAGACAAGTTTGGGCTGAGGCCAGGTGGACTCCCCTGGTCTGTTACCCCACCCTGGTCCTGGAAAGGCCTTTGCCACGGAAGGGAGGCTCAAGCTCCGTGCCATCAGGACGCCCACCCCCACCACTGGCCGCCTGAAGGAGGGCATGCAGGGCCTGTGGCCGGCATGAGGGCCAAGCTTGGGGAAGAGAGACGGGAAAACGATGGGGGAGGGAATATTTAGAGAGGGAGAAAAAAGGAAAATTTCTGAAAACTCAGAAATATTGGCACATGCAGGGGCCCTGTCCATGGCACAGTTTGCTAATGGGAAAGCGATTCTCTAACCCCATTTCCCTTCTTCTCTTATTGACTCACTCACTTGAGGAGGCATCTGTTTCTCAAAGAAAATAGACATATGGTCATCCCTCTTCCCTCTTTCTCACACGGTGTCTCTCTCACACACACAGAAACAACAAATACACTCTCTCTCACACACAAACAACAGATACACACTCTGACAAACACACAACCTCGCTCTCACATACACACTGTTACACACACACACACTCACAGGGAGAGCAGCGCGGGGTCCCTGCTCAGTCGGCCGCTCAGGGCGTGCAGGCCTGGTTTGGGCCACAGCCCCCACACCCAGAGCTCCTTTCAGTGCAGGTCCACGTGGTGAGGGCCGGTGGCGCCCAGTCCCTTCCCTGCCGGTGGACCTGCCCTGTGCTTCCCCCTCTCTGGATGCCACCTTCAAGCCTGGCCTGGGAGGGAGAAAGCCAGGGCATAAGCCGGCAGCCGGGCAGCGGGCAGAGTGGCAGCGGGCCGGTGGCGATCCCCTCTGTGGCAGCCAGTCCCTGCGCTTGCCCCCCGTCTCCGCCCAGGCTCACGACAGACCCATTTCAGGCCCCGGCTGTGGCAATACTCTCCTAAGCCATCTCTCTGTCTCTGCCCCCTGCACACCACTGCCGAGGCCTCTTTCAGAGACACAGTCCAGATGGCATCCCTCCCTTGTCAGAAACCTTTAATGAGAGTCAAGTCCAAACTACTGTAACTGGGCTCCAAGGCCCCCGCAGCCCGCACTCCTCTCCGCCTCTGCGCCGGCGCCCACTCGCCCTCTCCCCGGCCCTGAGCGTGGCACACACCCGCACCCTCCTGCCCTACGCAGGCAGTCGCCGTTTCTGTGCACCCAGAGGCCTGGCCCTTCCTCTCCACCTCGCCAGAGTCACATCTCTTTTGGGATGATGAGGTTAACTCGACTTGATGAGGACTTAATCACCTGTCAAACACTGTGGCCCTTTGTAGGAAGCAAGTCATTTTCCCTTCACTTGAGCCGTATGAGACAGAGGCACGTTACAGAAAGGATATTGAGGCAAAGAGAGGCTAAGCGCCTTGCAAGGTCACAGAGGCACGTCCACAAAGTGGCAGAGCGAAGGCCTGAAAACAGAGAGCGTGGCTCAGAGTCTGTGCTGAGCCCTCAGGCTGCCCTGCCCCTCAGAGGGCACCGCCTCCCCTCGACGCCTTCATTGGCCACCCCGCCCCCGCGTCCAATCTCTTTGTCCTCCAGCTTCCTCAAGTGTGTTACCTGTACCTCTCAGGGGCTCCTTAATAACACAATGCCTTGAATTAGTACTTTGATCTCTGCATGTGTTAATTTTATCTCATGAACTAGATTATTTATTATCAGGAGTATAAACTGTTTTTGCCATTACTCTTGTACGCCCCACCCCCACCAGTTACCTAGCACAGTGCTAGCCATGTGGGTTAGAAATAAAAACAGTGCCAGCTAACAGGTAGTGAGTGCCTACTATGTGCCAGGCAGTGTTCTAAGTACTTTCCGTGGACGGAAGTAGCCACTCTTTGCAGAGGAGAGCACAGATGGAACAGCAGGAAGGTTATGCTCTTGCTCAAGGCCACACAGACTGTGGTGGGTCCGAGAGGACTGCCAGTCCTGGCACTTAATTGTCTTCCCCTTGAACTGAACCAACAGGAGGCAGCAGCAGGGAGGCCTAAGTCTTAGGAAGGCCTGAAGGCTCCCGCGTTTGGGCCTCTGGGAGCTCTGAGCTATTTATTGTGTGAGAAGTCTGCTTACAGCCGGAGAGATCACGTGGCAAGGAGAAGCCCCGAGGGTCCATGGGACGCAAGAGGCCAGGCCACCCCAGTGACTGGACCAGTCGTCCAGGTGGCTGCAGCCCCAGGCCCCATTGACTGCAACTACGGGACCAGCAGAAGAACCTCCAAGCTGAGCCCACAGGCTAGGACAGGTCATGCAATGGTTACTTTACGATGCTATACTTTGGGGTGGTTTATTACACAGCAGCAGGTAGGTTCTGTTATTATTCCCATTTTTCAGAGGAAGAACTAGAAGAAGGGCTGTAAGGATTGTGTGATTTACTTGTCCAAGGTCGTGCAGCTTTGTAAATGGAGCGTGGCAGCTGAGGTTACGGCCCAGGTCTGCGCGATTCAGCGCTTAAGGGAATGAGCTGCTGTCATGGTAAACATTCAGCGACTGAAGGCAACAGGTTCTCTCAGGCTGGGTGTCTGGACACAGCCCCCAACCAGCTGTGCTCTGGAAGTACAGAGCAGGGAGAACGCGGGACTCTGGACACCACCCCGAACCTCCCACCCCCTACACACACTCATTGATCTGCTCGTTGATCTGATCTCTCTGTACAAGTCCCACTGAAGCTTTTCTTTGAAAAATACATTCTGGTTTAAAAACTGCTGGACCGGATAATCTCCAAGGCCCCTTCTAGACCTGACATTCCAGGATTCCACGAATGAAGGATGGAAATGAATGGATGGGTGGACGGTCAGACTGCGGCGGTTCCGTCTCTGGGTGAAGGATATGGAGGAACACAGAGAGGGAATGAGTCCATGGAGTACAGAGTGGCCTGGAATGCAGGGGAGTTCTGGAACTTGGCGAGAGAAAGGCAGGGAGGAAGATGCTGGAGACCTCAGCAGGGATGAGAAGGGTAGACCCACATGGGGCTGGAGCTAGGGAGGCGTGGGTTTGAATTCCAGCTGTGTTCTTTACTAGGTGTTGACCTTTGATGCTGTTTTTTATTTAGTTATTTATTTTTATTTTTAGAGAGCGGGAGGGAGAAAGAGAGGGAAAGAAATATCAATGCGCAGGAGCCACATTGATCGGTTGCCTCTCGCACACCCTCAGCTGGGGACCTGGCCTGCAACCCACGCACGTGTCCTGACTGGGAATCAAACTGGCCACCGAGATCTGCCGGCCGGCGCGCCATCCACTGAGCCACGCCAGCCAGGGATGACACTGTTTTTAGCCGTTCTAAGCCTCACCTTTCTCACCCATAAAATAGAAATTATAATAGCACCCATCTCATGGGTCAATGAGATAATGCTTGCTGGTGGAAAATGTCAATCGGGGCTCGGCAGTTAGGCGCACTGGAGACATGGTCGCTGTGGCATGTTTTTAGGAGACCCAGAGTGACGTAAGATGCCTGAAGCCCCAGCAGCATAGCTAACCCCCGGAGACCAAGAAAGGTGGCCCCAGGTATAGGTGCACATAGAATGTGTGTTCGGTGTGGGGAGCGGGAGAGTAAAACAGAAGCTGAGGCTGATGGGGATCGGGGTGTCATGCAGAGATGGCAGAGGCATGTGGTAGGTTCTCAGATACCTCCAGGCCCGCCAGGAGCTGGGGACTGAGGAGATCAGAGCAGTGGGCTACAGAGGAGGTAGGTAGTGTTAGGGCAAGGGCAGGGCTGCCGAGCTAACGGGGATTTACATGAGCTCACACAGTGGAGTGAGCCACTTGGAAAGGTTTGGGACAAACCTGGAAGGCTCAGCTGCCATCCCGCCCTAAGATCTACCATGAGAGAGCCATCCGTCTGACTTGCGAGGGCGCCCAGTGGAAGGCAAATAGAATCTAGTAAGGATCTGCCACCTTCCGGAAAGCGAGGCCCAGCCCCAAGCGAAATGGACAAGTCAGAGAGGCAGCGTTCCTTAGTGGCCAGAAGCACAGACTCTGGAGCTGGACAAAGAGGTTTGGAATCCTGACTCTGCCGTGAACTAACTGAGTCACCTCGGGCAAGGTATTTGCCCTCCCTGGGCTAAGTGCTGTGGCAGTGCTCATGGCTCCTGATGTCACGGTACTTGCAGTCTAGCTGGACTGGCAGGTGCTCAGCAAACATTTGCCTGGGGGTGGGGTGGGGGTGGGAAGGCATTCAGAGAGAGAAGAGCCTGGAGACAGAAATGCAAATGACCTGTCCCACCAAGGAGGTGATGGGTTCATGGGGTTGGGCTTAAGGCTGGAGCCAGGCGCCTTGAATGGAAATGGAGAAGTTCAAAGTTCCCAGCTATATCCACGCCCTCCAGGCTGAGGCAGGGGTAGGGGGCATGAAGATGAGTCAGGGAGACTCACAGGTGCCCCTGCGGAGGCTGTGTCCATGCTGATAGCCCCTGCCAGCTGCCCCAGCCTCCTTGGGTCCCCAGGGTCAGGCCATTACAGGGCGAGATTTATCATGGGCAGGTGTGCTCCAAGACGGTATATTATCCAGGATTATGAACTGTAACAGGATAATCTCTCTAATGTAATTCAAGCTCTCGACATGGCTTATGGCTCCTTAATGTACCTCAGACTGAAGAATTACAAGAACATTCTCCCCCAAGGTCCCCACGTGCCCTCCCTCCCTTCTCTGTCAACCCCTAAATGATTTAGGCAATTGCCTGAAGCCAGAGCTTGGTATTTCGTCATAATTCAGTGCAGTTCAGTAAACATGATGGGCAAGGAGTTTTTCCTGACTGCCCTTTGCCTACCAGGGCCTCTCTTTTCTCCACCACCCAAGTCTACCCCCCAGGGAGAAATTGGATGCAGGACAATACAGGAAACTCAGGAGGCCAGGACCCACCCCAAGGTGCCATTTGGGCTGCCCGGTTTGGGGTTCCCAGTCATCCAGCCTGATACTCCCCTGGACTTCACACCCTCCAGAGCCACAGAGTAAGGCGGGAGCCAGGGATCTTAGGAACGTTCTGGTCCTGTGCATCAGCCCTGTAAACGCAGGCCCCTCAGGGAAACAGTCCGATCTTCTGCAAGCCACACCACCGAACGTTCTACCAAGTTTTCCTTTCTGCAGTTTTGCTCCTTTTGAGAAAAATAGCAACCTTCCCCAGAGAGCTGTGGCCTTTACAACTGGAAGTCGCTCATCTAACCCAACCCCTTTCACTGTATAGTGATGATCGTGAAACTCAGATGGGTCTTTCCTAATAACAAAGTTTACTGAGCACTTACTCTGTGCCAAGCATTTTCTTAAGTACTTTACACGATTCATTCATTTAATGCTTCCAACAATCTTTGAGTGAGTGCTATTATTCCCCATTTCACTGATAAGAAAACTGAGGTCCAGCAAGGCAGAATCAAGGCCATAGATCTATAAGCGAGGAAGCTGAGACGTGAGCTCAGGCAGCCTGGCGCCAAGCCCGGGCCCCACCGCTGCTCCGCGCTGTGCCGGGTCCGGCGGCACTTGAGCCCAGAAGTCGCGTGCTCCACCCCTGGTCCCAGGGTCTCCTCCCTTTACTGAGTGCCCTGCTGACACAGCAATGGGCCAGGGCAACAGGGTTCCCAGACGACATCACTGCATTTGGACGGTGGCCCTCAAGCCCGCCTTTGCCTTCCAATCCCTGGGGTGAGCAGAAATCCAGGCCTCCCCTCCGCCAGCCAGTGGAGAGGCTATTTGTAAGGCCCTCGCCTCAGTGCAGGCAAACAGCCCCTCTTCCTCAGCTGAATTCTTTGTGCCCATCCCCAGCCTCGCCCCTTACTTTAAACACAGAGCCCAAGGCCTCCAGGCTGCCAGGATTCCAAGAAGGCAGATTGGGAAGAGTTCCTCCTAAAATCAGCTCCATAAAAACAAAACAGTCTCAAGGGTACTTAATGACATCTATCAGTGCCTTCTGCGTACACTGCACTGGTCCTTCTCCAATGTTCTTCTTGACCTTGGCAAGTTATTTGGTCCTTTGGTGACTAGTTGTTCTCATCTCTAAAGTGGGTTAATAATAGCAACGAGGACTGAATTAGAAAATGCAGGTTAAAAAAACTTTGGATACAGCACTCCATACTTGCAGCTGGAACACACACACACACACACACACACACGCCCCTCTGGTTGAGCTGGTCATTTAATTGTGGATTTTTGGTGTGTCCCCATCCTCATCCCAGCATCCATACCCCAGTAAAGAGAGAAAATCCCGGTGAGTTGTCTACCTCTGAGCTCTGGGTCCAGAACAGACTGGCTCTGAGGTTATACCAGCCACTCTGGATGCAGAGTCTTCGGCGTTTGGGAATCTTCGCCCCGGGAGAGGCTGGTACGGAGCCAGAGGCCCTCGTGGGGAAGCTACCAGACTTAGAGTTTGCAGTCCATACTGTTTGTTCTCTGAGTCGTATGAATGCACGTGATACTTGGTGTAAGGGAGTGTGCACCAGTGTAGGAGAGTATGGACACCTGAGTCATGGTCCTGCCTCCAACTTCCTTCATGAGCCCTCAGTTTCTTCATCTGTAAAATGGGATGTGGGAGGAGGGCCTAGGTATCTTCCCGTATAACATTCTGTCTTAGGATTTACTTTCTTCACAAGTTTGCCCTGTTCCTTTCCCAGGTCTTAAGACTCTTCCTCTTCCGGCCCCTTCCTGCTCCGTTTTTATGGTCAACCCCACCCCACCTCTTTTGGCTCAGAGACCTGTTGTTCCAGGGCATGCCACAAGGGGGAGCCTTTACTTGGACGTCCGGGGTCAGGAAGAAAGCTAACACAAGTGTAAGGCTAGGCAGGAGTTGGCCAGACCCCAGGAACCCCAAGGTCTGGATTAAAATAGAAGATTCGGGGGGCCTAGGCTGGGGGCTCTAAGCTACAGAGATCATACTCTAAGCTCTTGAAGGACTGAGACCTTGCTTTATGTTTTTATTCCTCTGTCCTACACTTTTAAGTGCGTATGTTGAGATTTTCTCATTTTTCCTCCAATCTAATCCATGAGTCATGCAGGGTAGGTGGAATCTATCAATGCCACAGCTAGGAGAGCTGAGGCTCAGAGAAGTTCCAGGCTCAACTAGGGTCACACAGTCAACCAGGACCACAGCTGTTAATGACCCAAGTCTCCTGACCACTGGCCCAGGTCTCGCTCTGCATGTCCCTGCCTCCCCTGGGGCCTTGTCCCAGGGTGGGTAGAGGAGGGAACTTCGGGGATGCTTCTCGAATGAATGAGGGGGCCTTCTGGAGCGGTAAGCCTTCTCTGCCTTGCACTGGTGGCACAGACACGGAGCTAGTTGATACCTTGGTTCAGCTGTCTACCCCTCATTCTCACCTTCTGGAAGCACAACTTTTATCTCTTACCATATCAACTCCGTGATCGGGAAGTTCTGGCACCGCACTCCTGCCCTCGCCAAGAGCCCTGCCCTCCTTTCTTTGTCGTTTGTCTTTCTCAGCTATGTCACCTCCTCCAGGAAACCTCCTTTGACATCCCCTCCCATGGTGGGAAAACTTGGGATCCTTCCTCTGTCTGCTCTCAAATAAGTTGCCTGGTTATAACACATTAATCATTGTTTTAAATTTATTAGATACTAATCTGAGCTTCTCCTGAGTGGGAACTGAGTCTCATTTATCTTGGACTCCCAGTGCCTATCAAAACCTCTGGCCAGCCTTCAGAGATTCATCTTGGCTTCTCCCCTCTACAGCACTGGAGTCACTCTGCCTCTGCCCTGGGGACCTTTGTGTAGAGAAACTTTAAGCATATGCAGCCCCGAGCAAATGAATGATTGATTAGCGATCCCTCCCCCTCTTTCCTCTCCCGGCTCCTCAAATATCAGAAAAGGTGACGATTCCATACTTCTGGACAGCCTTCAGAACCCTCTTCCGCCTGTTTTCCACCCGTCCAAGCCACCAGCTCTCTACACCTCATGGAGATAGTTTATACAGCTGGCACCCCCCAGCTTGGCTTCTCCAGGTAACCGAAGGCCTTCTGGCCAGAAGAGAGAGTGGTCCATGGGAATGCAAGGAAGGGGCCCGCTCCTTCAGTGGAGGAGGGGCTTCTCTTCCATCCCCTCCTACTGACCAGCTTCTCCGAGCAAGCCTAGACTCAGGTCCCCCCTCTCACAAAGCCTGGCCTACACTCCCCAGCCCCTCCCCGCCTGCCAGGTGAGTTGTAGAAGGCCTGGGACCTGACATTTAGCAGGTAAGGCTTGGGAGGAACCACGGGATTCTCAAAGTTGAGGGGGACTTTCATTGGGTCCAACTCATTTTATACAGGTGAAGAAAGTAGCGTTCAGGAAGTGACGTGACTTGTTCGTTCCTTCATTTACTCATTTATTCAACAAATATCTACTGAGTGCCTGCTCCTGGGAAGCCCTGTTCTAAGACTAAGGCTTTTTTAATAAGCCGCTGCCTTCATAGCGTCTGCGATCTAGTGGGAGGAGATAAGACGAACAAATCAGCAGGTAAATGTATAGCATCTTAGTTGATGATAAATGCTACTGAGAAACGTGAAGCAGTGGACCTGAGACAGGAGGTGAAGTTAGAGGAAACCTTAGCAAAGTGAGAGAAGGAAGGAGCGTAGGAATCTGGGGTAAGATTATTCCAGGCAGAAAGAACAACAGCGAGAGCAAAGGGCCTGTGGCAGGCGTGCCTTTCGGCCTGTGGAGCAGTGAGGAGGCCCATGTGACTTGAGTAGCGTGGGGGTGGGGGTGATGGGAAAGATGGGCAAAGAGGTGATCGCACCTTCCAGGGTCTTGTAAGGACCTTCTCCTCTGAGCAAGATGTGCTCCCATTAGATTTTGAGAGACATGGTCTGACTTTTGTTTAAAAACATAACTCTGGCTGCTCTGTTGAGAACAGATTAAGCAGACAGGGGTGCAGAGGGAGAAGCTAGGAGGTGTCATACCATATTCCAAGCAAGAGCAGATAGTGGCTTGGAACAGTGGGGGAAGTCGGGGAGAGTAGCAGATTCTGGACGTATTTTGAAGATAAACAAGACTTGCTAAGGCATTTGGATGAAAGATGACAGAAAAAGAGAAAAGTTTAAAGTAATTCCAAGATTTTCTTCCTGAGCAACTGGAAAGATGAATTGTCCCTTTCTGAAACGGCAAAGACCGAAAGGATCAGGTCTGGGGGAAAAGGTCAGAATTTCAAAGTTGGACATGTTGAGTTTGAGGTGCCTGCTGGAGGGTCAGGTGGAAATAGGAAATGAGATTCACAGGTCCGCAGGTCGGGAGAGAGATTCTGATAGAGCTAAGAAAACAAAAACAAAATCTCAATTCTCCCTACTCCCAGTAGTGCTCTTTCCACAGGACTGAGAGGACTGTCCCGTGGGTTGGAGAAGTTAAATACCTGTGCTCAAAACCTAGGGCGCAAGGAGAGGAAATACGGTAACCTAGCGCGCACGCCCCCAGCCCCAGCCAGCTTCGCGCGGGAGGGGGGGAGGTCCGGGGAGAGGGGCAGCGTCTGCACTGGGCTGGCTCTCTCGGAGAACTCGGGCGAGGCCTGAACGAGCCAGGGCTCTGCACGCATCAGGGGCGGAGCAGGGGCTGCTGGCTCCGGGGCGGATCTTCTCTGAGGTCTGGGTTTCTTCTCTCGGCAACCGTCTTGACTCGTTTCCTTGGGCCACCGTCAGATATTTATTTAACCTCGCAGTTCAGCCTCCCAGGGGCCGGCAGGGAGGGATGGAGGCAGGGCGGACGAAGGCTGGTGGAGATGGGGAGCGAAAGGGGAAACCTTTTCCTCCTTCTGCACAGGTCGCGGCTGTCTCGCCCACTCGTGGGGTTCCACCCGGGTCCTCCAGACCTTGAGAGTCAGCCAGCCCCTTGGATTCCAAGAGAATACAGAACTCACTCTAGTCCACTCCCATCGATTTAGGAACAAGGAAGCCAGGGGAGGAATAACTTGTCCAAGGTCCTAGAGTGAGTCAAGGTGGTGCCAGGCTGTCAGTCTCTTGGGTGCCCCATTCCTTGTCCATCAAATGAGCACCCGAGGCCCCGAGGTGCCAGGGGAGTTGACAGACCTGATTACTGTAGGAAGCCCCAGCGTTTACCAGCCTTGTGACTTAGGGCTGAACATTTCACCTCTTTGAGCCTCCGTTTCTTGGTCTGTAAAAAGGGAGTCATCACTCTTGCCCCTTGTCTTGTTGAGGGGCAAATAAATTTTTTTTTTAATCCCAGCTGCCAATTGCCGAGCCCTAGTGAGCCTGGCACTGTCCTGGGCTCCGGCACAGGGCCTACTATTCTCCCAGATCTGCACAACCGCCCGCATGTCTAGCCAGTGAGGATGAGGGGTTAGAGGGAGGGGCAAGGGAAGGCCAGAACCCAGCTCTCAGGCGAGAAAGGTGCCCCCACACCCCAAGTCACAGCCCCCGCCACTGGCTCAGGGGTCAGTGCTGGGGACACTGGGGAGGGGAAACAGGGAAGCAGGGGGAGCGGAAGTCCCCTCTAGGAGGCCCCACTTCCCCTCCCCCAGGCCGGCCCCGGGGCAGGTGAAGAGGGGACCGGGCTCCGCTCCAGGTGGCGGGGCAGCGACGGGGGTGGGGAGAGGCAACAATAGCACTTTTATTTGGGACTGTTTGGTTCTGAGCGGGTGGGCGGAGGAGGAGGAGTAGGCCGACGGGGCTATGGGGGAGGGGGGTGGTCAGCGGCATCTGGCTGCACACCTGCTCCTGCTTAACCCTGTGCGCGCTGGCGCGGGCGCTGGGCGCTGGGCTGGGGAGGCGGACCGAGCGCCGAAGACCAGACCCAGGCAGGGGAGTGGGCGGCTGCCAAAATGGCCAGCCTTTCGCTTCCCTGGCTAGGCCCGGCGGTCTCGGACGCGCAGGAATGAGGATCCTTGGTGGGAAGTTGAGGATGTCCCCGTACCCTTAGCTGTGCCCCCTCGACCTGCATTGGCCTCTTAGGCGCAGTCTGCGGCCCCGGAGTCGGCCTCCAGAGCGCCAGCGCGTCTCGGGCGGGAGAGGGAAGGCGAGGGGTGGCTCCAGGGCCTCGGCGCGGATTCCCCGCCGCCCTCGGGCCGTTCCGGGAAGCCGGCCTTCCGGAGGCGGCGCGGCGGCCACAGCCAAGCCAAGGGCGCGGGGCGCGGGCCAGGCCCAGCGGGCGGCCGCCGAGCGGGGGAGCTAGCAATGGGCGCGCCCTCTCTCGCTAAACGCTTCCAGGCGCGGCGCTTCAGGTGAGCCGGGCGTCCGGCGCACCCCACCCTGGGCCGGGCCTCGCCGATACTCCCTGCCGGCCGGGCGCCCGGGCCGTCGAGCCCCGCGCTGCACCTGCCCGTGCCGGGACCCCTGCCCGCCCGCCCGCTGTACCCCACGGCTCCTCCCAGGCCAGGGCTGGCACGCTCGCCCGCCGCACAATCGGAGCTTGTTTGTGGGCGGAGGAGCCGTGCCGGGTGCGGCGGCCCCGCGCCAGCCCACTGATCCCGTAAAATATTATTTGTGTTTAAAAATTCCAGTAATTGGCTATGCAGCCGCTTTTTCCGAGCCCGGTGCCAAACGCAGTAAAATCGCAGTCCGGCTGGGTTTATTTTCATCATGCAAATTCCCATTTCTGTAAATAGGGTTAAAGCCTCTGGAAGAGGCCAGGCTGGAATCAGAGAAGAAAAGCAGAGGGATGTGTTCTCCGAGTCCGGGAGCTGATCAAAGTGGGCCTCCATTCCTGAGATGGCCCGGGTAGTTGAGGAGGGTTATTCAGATAATCCCCCGTAAATGGCTTTGCCTTGACGACCAGCGCCCGGACTCTACGGGGCAAAATCCCTGGTGCTCTTAACTGTCCCTTCCTTTTTCTCATCTCAGTAACTTACATCATCAAATCACAGAATTGTAATTCTTTTCCCTTTATTTTTTTAAATCACAGAGGCGAACCGGGGCCCAAAGAGGGGAAGGGACTTGCTCAAGGTCACACAGCAAGTTCGTGCCAGAGCCCAGACTAGCAGGCAGACTGCCTGACTGCGCAGCCAATCAGGACCCCTGCAGGGCTTGGAGGAGGAGGAGGCTGGTGAAGGTGTCCAGTGCCGCTAGCACACAGAGCTCTGGGGCCTGTTTCTGGGCCTCTGACTGTGGGCACAATAACCCTGGAGGCTTCCTCCCTCTCCAAACACACACACTTCCTGTCCCCAGGAACTGGGAGCCGCCTGGAGAGAAGGAGGAGGAGGGAGACTCTGCCAGGGCCTTGGAAACCTTGAGTAATGGACAGGGGAGCCTCTGCCCTGCTCCACCCAGTATTGGCTGCTGTCTGCAGCAGGGAGCAAAACCACACAAGTGGGAGGAACGGATTTGTTAGACAGATGCAGAAAGGGAGCCCAGATTCTGAAGCTGAAGGACAGTTGGTGCCCAGAAAAGAGCAAATCATAGCACATTATTTATAACATAATATTGTCCTATATATATCATTGCCATATTTTATTGAGCACTTACTGTGTGGCAAGCTCAGCTTCACAATGGGTCTCATTTAATCCCCACAAGAAGCCTGGGAGATGGGTGCTGATATTATACCCACTTTCCAGATGAAGATACTGAGGCCCCAGGAGATTGTCACTTGCCCAAGGTTGCCAAGAAGTAAAGCCCTTTCTCGGGGGATTTTTGTGAATGGAAGTCTTCAAGGTTCCCTTCTTTTCTTCACCAACTCCGTGTTTCCATACCAGGCCAGCCTCTTCCTGCCTTTCTTCATTTTCCCCTGCAAGCCTTACCCTACAGGTTACTTTCTTAAGCTGAACACTGGACGTTCCTCCTCCTCCCCACTCTCCATCTTCCCCTTCCCCTCCCCTACTTCAAACTCTCCCCCACCCCGACCCCCAGGCTGAGGTAAACCCTGTGTGATGCTGCACTTAAACCATTAACTCAGACAGGTTAAAAAGGCAAGCAGATTATTAAAGCCCTTTGCATAAAAACAACGACAAAACTTCCTTTCCCTAGAACAGTGGTTGTGTGCTCAGTAGTGCCTCTTCTGTGCACACATACGCACACGCCAAAGAGAGGAGTCCAGGTTGTTGTTCAAAAGAAGGAAGACATTCCTGGTGGTTCAAGATTATTTTACAGCAGAGTGGGCAGCTCTGAGGCACTGAGCTTCCTGTCACTACAAATACCTCAGCACAGACTGGAGGTCCCCTGCGGGGACCAAAGAAATGTGGTGCCAAACAAATTCCTGGATCCCCTTTGGCTTACTTGCTCTGAAATCAATTCTAACCCTAGGATTCCAGCTACATTACTGTACAAATACAAGTCCTACTTGTGATCAAATTGAATTCAGTGTTAGTGTATAAGTTTCTTGTCAATCTCTGAATAGAAATACCATCGAGGTGGCTGATATCAAGGGGAGAAGGAGAAAGGTCCCTCAGGGGGCCAGATGGGAGGACACCCTCCTGCGGCGTGGAGAGATGCATTGTGGTGGTGGTGGTGGTGGTGAGAAAGGAAAGGGAAAATGGAAAAAATGTCTGGTGGATTCTACAGACACCTGCAGCATGATGGGAACTCTAGAATGGAGAAGTGCAAGAGAAAGCCAGTGCCCAGGGGCCTAGTGGGGGTCTCCCAAGGTCTCACCTCCCACTTGGAGCTCATCTCAGCCCTTGGGATTTCCTATCTTGGGCCTTGCTTTCTGCTCAAGTAGAGCCTCAAGCGTGTTATATTTGGGTGAGGGCCCCTCTGCCTCCCAGCACTGAGAGGCCTGGAGGTGGGCTTTGGGGCCCAGGGGTGTATGGAGGATGTCTTTCCCTGCCGATGCCTCTGCCCAACCCTGGTTCCTAATATCCTCCTTCCCAGAACTGATCACAAAATTAAGAAGTGGGGTGACTGCCTCATCCCTTAGGAAAGGGAAGAGCTCCCCCAATGAGCTAAGGGCCCTGTGAGCCCATCTGTGGCACAGGACATGGGGAAAATTGGGGTGCAGGACTTCCAGAGATCCCACCCAGGCCAGGCTTGATAAGGCCATAATGGTTTCTTCAGGCATAAGACCCCTGAGTATGTCACAGTGGGATGTGGAGGCACGGCTGGCACCTTTGAGCTCATTTCTTTTTGGACCCTGAAGGACTGAGACAAGAGTGCCCTTTCCGTCACAGTGCCCGCTTCCCTCTCCTACCCCAGGGAGAGAAGGATGGAGTGGGGTGGGTTCCACGGCCTTTCATCTATTTGGCAAGTGAATGTGAAGATCCTTCTCAGGGACAGGCATGATCGAGACCCCAAGTCCCAATCTGTAAGGAAATGCCAGTTAAAAAGAAAGATTATGGTGTGTGTGTGTGTGTGTGTGTGTGTGTGTGTGTGTGTGGAAAAAAAACACCACGGTGCAAGACGAATTTCAGTAAGTGTACCTGAACACCAGGTACAAACCCTATGGTCAACCATGAGAGAGGGTGGAGGCACTAAGGGGACCTAAGCAAGGAATGCTTCAGCGTGAAGGATAGCTGAGACTTCGAGCAGGTTTTACAGGACTGGTAGACTTTTTATCAGGCTAAGAGGGACTGGTGAAGTATTTTGGGTGATGGGACAGTATTCAAACAGCCTGGAATAAGGAAGCCTGAAGTGGGAAACCAGGATGAGGGGGGTTAGCTGGGAGATATGGGAGGAGATGGGGGGTTCCTAACTCCTCCCCCAACCATAGGATTTGTTCTCAATCCTGGAGGGTCCTCCCACTCCCCCAACCCCACCCACCACTTTTTTTTTTTTAAAGACAGGTGAACTCATCTCCAAACTGTGTCTGAGATCCCACCAGCGGAGCACAAGTGTAACTAAGAGGAGGAGGAAGAGACGGGCACGTGCGGTAGGACATCACCCCTGCCTCCTGCCTGTTGGCTGTGTCTCTCTATCCCTGACTCCTGCTCGCTGTCCCATCTCCCCTCTGTTTGGTCTCCGAGCTCTGTACCTCTCAGGGTCCCTCTGCTGCTGCCTCCGAGTGCCCATCTCTTCCCCAGCGTCCCTTCCCTCTGTCTCCCTCTCAACCCTGATCTGACTCTGTTTCTCCTTTACTCAAGAGCAAGACTCTCCTCTGAGTGCCCAGGCAGGTGTAAGTGTGGGGGCAGACAGCTTGGCCCAGGTCCTCCGGAGAGCAGGCCCTGTGATCACAAGGTGTGTATTTCTCCCTAACCCCCACCTCCCCGGGCCCTGCTGCTCTGGGTGCCGCCTGAGGACACAGGCGATGCTCCATCCCCTGCCCATTCTAGCTTCCTTCTACCCCTGAAACCCTCCTTGCCCAAAGAGGGGCCTGCTTACTCTTTGGGGGACTAGCCCTCCTAGAGCATCAGCTTCCCACATGATGGCCCTCAAGATAGGTCTGACACCCAAGGCCAGACCACGGGCCTCCCTGGAGCCTCCAGCACCTCTCAGGCCCTTTGACAGCTGACCCAATACCAATCTGGTCTCCAATTATTATCAAAACCGCCACCGAGAGCTCCCCTCTCAGAGGTCAACATGCACCCTCTGACCAGAGGGTCTCCCACTCCCCAGGTGCACATGAAAACTCCTTACCCCACCTTTCTTCAAATAAAAATTTTTTAAAGGTTTCATTTATTTATTTATTTACTTATCTTTAGAGAGGGGGGATGGAAAGGATAAAGAGAGGGAGAGAAACACTGATGTGTGGTTGCCTCTTGAGCAACCCTACTGGGGACCTGACCCGCAACCCAGGGCATGTGCCCTGACTGGGAATCGAACCTGCGACCCTTTGGGTTGCAGGCCATTCCTCAGTGCACTAAGCCACACCAGCCAGGGCCAAATAAATATTTTTGTTGGATTAGTAATAGTCTGCGTCTTTCTTCTGTCCCAAAAGAGAGAAGAAAGACACAACTCCAGGCACTTTCAAGAGTATTATTTCCTTTTATCTTCCCAATTGCCCTGAAAGGTTGAAAATATGTAAGTTTTTGTCAGATGAGAAAACTTGAGGTTCAGAGAGGCTGTTACTTGCCGAAGTGGCAAAGCAAAGATTTAATCTCAGATCTGAATCTGAGCCACTCGAAGATATCCCGGAGGCAGATCAATGACAGTACAATGAACAAGAGACAGGGAACTTGCAAGACCTTGAACTTTATCATTGGGAGCCCGTTTTAATCTGTCAGGTTTCCTTTGAAGACATGGGGCCAACTGCCCTCGTGGTCCCACCCTGAAACCTCATTTTCCTCATATGTTGCTCAGGCCATGACAAGCAAACATTACCCTCACCCCCAACCTTCCCAATTCTCTTGCCCAAAATGCTCCAAAATACTATGATGCAAAAAAGGTCTTTTCTCCCTTAATTATCTCCTTAAAAACCCAGTCCATAACCAACTGCATTATGTGGACCTAATTTGAATCCTGATTTACATAAACTGAAAGAAAGATATATTTGTGACACAATTGAAAAGTTGAGCCCTGGCCAGTGTGGGTCAGATGGATCGCCGTTGGCCTGCAGACCAAAGCGTCGTGGGTTCAATTCCTGATCAGGGTACATACCTGGGTTGCAGGTTTGATCCCCATTCGGGGCCCGGCAGGATGCATGCAACCAATGGATATTTCCCTTTCTCCCTTCCTTCCCCTCCCTCTAGAATCATTTTTTTTTTTAAGTTGAACACACACTGGGTATTTGTGGATATATTACAGACTTCATTTTTAAAATAACACTTCTGCCTCGGCTGGTGTGGCTCAGTGGATTGAGCACCGGCCTGCGAACCAAAGGGTCACCAGTTCAATTCCCAGTCAGGACATGTGCCTGGGTTGCAGGCCAGGTCCCCGGTTGGGGGCGCGTGAGAGGCAACCACACATTGATGTTTCTCTCCCTCTCTTTCTCCCTTCCTTTCCCCTCTCTCTAAAAATAAATAAATCAAATCTTTAAAAAAAGCAAAACACTTCATTTTGGAACAGTTTTAGATTTATAGCAAAACTGAGAAAAGAGTACAGAGATTCCCTTATACCCCACCCTCCTTTCCTCCCCACACACCCAGTTTCCTCTGTTATTAACATCTTACATTTGCATTGTACATTTGTTACAATTAATGAACCAATACTGATACATTATTATGAACTAAAACTTATTGCTCATTCACATTTCCTTAGTCATTACTTAATATCCTTTTTCTGTGTCAGAAGCCCACCCAGAATACCACATTGCATCTTGCTGTCCTGTCGCCTTAGGCTCCTCTTGGCTGTGGCAGGTTCTTAGACTTCCCTCATTTTCAAAGACCTTGATGATTTCGAGAACTGGTCAGGTGCTCTGTGGCATGTTCCTCTATTGGAATTGGATGTTTTTCTCATGATTAGACTGGGGGTATGGGTTTGGGAGAGGAAGATCACAGAGGTAAAGTGCCATGTTTATCACGTCATATAAAGGGTCCATGATTTCAACATGATTTATTGCCGTTGATGTTGACCTTGATCACCAGGTTGAAGTGGTGTTTGTCAGGCTCTCCACTGTAAAGTTACTCTTTCACCCCCTTTCCATACTGTGCTCTTCAGAAGAAAAGCACTGTGACCAGTCCACACTTACGGAAGAGGGAGCTATGCTGTCCCCTCCTTCAGGGTGGAGTGTCTACATAAATTACTTGAAATTCTCCTACATGGGAGAGTTCTCTCTTCTCCCCCATTTATTTATTTAGTCAATTATTTATTTCAGCACGGACTTGGGGATATTTATTTTATCCTTTGGGTAATAATCCAATACTACTATATTTATTTTGTTGCTCAAATTGTTCCAACTTTGGCCACTGGGAACCATTTCATTTGGCTCCCGTGTCCCCTTGACACACCCCCATCAGTGAGGGGTTTTCGGTTTTGCTTTTGTTTTGCTTCGTTTAAGCACTTCCATACTTGCTGGCACTAGAGATAGTCCAAGTCCAACTTGCATATTTCTTACCCCTAGTCCTAGAATCAGCCGTTTCTCCAGGGAGCCCTGGTTTCTGCTGGAGAATGGCGCTGAAAACCCAGATCAGGGTGCTAGGTATGCTTGTCGCTGCTAGGGTTAAAGACTTCATTTTAATTTTTTATGTGATAATGGTATCGAAGTTATTTTTAAAAGAGTCCTTATCTTTTTTAGATACATATGAAATATTTACAGCTGAAATATGTCTGCAATTTGCCTCAAAATAATATGGGGAGAGATGAGACAAGACTGGCCGTGAGTAACTCATCGTGGAGGCTGGGTGATGGGGCACATAGGGGCTCTTTATACTCTTCTGTCTGCTTTGGCACACGGGGTGGAGCCAAAGTGGGTTTACAGTTGTTCATATGGAAAATAATACAATAATTCGTAAGTAAGGATACAGGAATAAACTCTCTATTTCACGTACTCACCACTGTAAACCTAATTTTGCCCCACCCTCTATGTTTGAAACATCTGGGGTAAAAATTTAAAGATAAAACAAAAGTCAGTCCCAGTCGCCTCCTTTAGTAGCTGTTCTCAATCCCTCTCACGTGGCCTGGTATCTGCTCCTCATGCCACTGGGCCTTCCCATCAGTCCCGTGTCCGGGTGCTGCTCTGCAGGGCTCCTGGGCCCCTGTTCACAGCCACCACCTCCTTAGAGCAGTGCCCACTGCAGCAATCCCCATCTGGGGGCACTGAGCACCAGAGAGGGGAAAGCTGTCCCCTCCAGCCACGCCCAAGAACTACAGCATGACAGGCACGTGCCAGACATTCCCACAGGTGCAGCCTCCCCATACAGCCCTGAGAAGTGGGCGTTATTCTTACCGAGTTTACAGATGAGGAAACAGGCTAAGAGAGCCACAGAACATCCCTGACCATGTGGCTTCCAACAGGCAGAGCCAGCCCTTTCTCCCCCTTCCTCTGCACCCAGAGGCTGACCCCTCTGAACAACATCATTCAGCTCCCTGACCTCTGGCTTCCCGTTGTGTTCGGCCAAGGGAGGCACAGCAGAAGCTTGGAGGATGGAAGAGGGAAGTGAGGGGTTGGTTCCCAGCGTTTTCCCTGATGTAGGTTTGGCAATGGCTGTGGTTCCCACTGAAGGCCCAGGTCCCATGGAGCAGCCTCGCCTACGGCTCCAGCACTCCAGCACTCGCTGACTTAGGGGGCCACCTTCCCTCCCTTTCAGTCCCGGGTGCTCACAGCTTCCCACTTAGCATCTGGCATCTGCATCCCTCTTGGTCCTCTGCATTGACGCCCCTGGAATGGCATATTCCAATATGCCAATGGTTCCCCTGAAAAAGGCTCCAGCCTAAGGTGATGGTCAGAAAGAGAGACCGTACTGGCCGCTGTGTGGAGAAGAGACGCCGAAGGGCCCAGAGCCAAGGGCTGCAGACAGAGGGAACCTGGGTTTAGGGCTGAGATCTTTTAATTAAATAAATGTGCTGGGGGGGGGGGGTGTCTTCTCCTTTCTGTGTTGCTTCCACTGGGATGCTTCTGTCACTGAGCCTCTGGCTTTGATCTCCCTTTATCCCTCCCTCTGCCCCATTTCCAGCCTCTGCCTGCTCGAGCATCTGTCTCATCCTTTGTCATTTTTACCTGCGGGTATCAGTCCTTTTCCTGGGGTCTTTCTGTGCTCCCCTTCCTCTGATAGCCTCATCTGTCCGTAAGTCCCTCCCTCCACACCCGTCTCTTCCTCTCTGTCTCCATCTCTGTCTGCCCCGCCTCCATCTACCACTGCCTTGACCTTTTATCTCTCTCCGTTTCTAGCTTTCTGCTCTAGTTTGTCCTGTCTGTTTCTGCCCCTCTGGCCAGCTCCCTCGCCCTCCCTTGGGCCTGCCTCTGCCCAGAGGTTTCTTCATGGCCTAAACAGAAGGTGCTGTATCAGGCACGGTCCCAAAAGGAAGCCAGATGCACTCCCCAGTTGGTGCAAATGAAGAGATGTAAAGAAGGAAACTTTCCACAGTTAAGGGGAGGAACCAGGAAGGTTGAGGTCCAGAGATTAGCAACACAGACACCGTTACCACCCTAGGTCTGAGGGGTCAGGGCAGCAAAAGTGCTGGACGAGTCCAGGAGGAGGGGCTGCCCTGCAGAAGCTGCCTTCTTGGAGAGAAGTAACCGCACCAGAACCCTCTGGCTGAGCCTCTCCTCCCACCCCCAAGCCCCCAAACCCAACAGGAAGATGGAGGCTCAGGTTCCTGGCACAGAGCAGAGCAGAGAAGGGTAGAAAGCACAGGGACTGGGGGGTGAGGCAAAAGCAGGATAACCAGCATAGTGGGTGCCCTCCCCAGAGTCCTGGCTGGGCAAACCCTTTGGTCATTAGCCTCCAGGACAGGCTCCTCATTCCCCCCTCAGCCCCCCGAAGCCAACGTCTGAGGAGCTGAGTTTAGAGGCCCCAGGCCTGCTCTTTCCTGTCGAGGCCATGCATTTCTCAAAGCGCAAGTGAAAGGGTGCTGGGGTCATTGTTCCCTCTGCTCCCAGGCAGTCCCTGTTTTGCTACCATCTCAGTTAGGATGGGGTCTTTGCAAGTGTCAGAAAATCCAAGATAAAAGATCAAAATTTATTTCTGTCAAACGTATAGAAATCCCGTATATAGAGAGCTCTGAGTCAGGGGCGTGGGTTCACACAGTCATCGGAGATCCAGGTTCCTTCTCTTCTATTGCTCGGTCCTCCTCAGTACGTAACTTCCACCTCATGATCCAAAAGGGCGGTTCAGGTTCCAGCCATCACACCTTTCTGGACACGTAAAACAATTACAAAAGAATCGCAGCAAAAAGAAACCCTTAAAGAAGGGTTCTCCTCTCATTTCAGATTTCCTGGAAGCCCGTCATACTTTCATTGACACATTGTAGGCCAGAACCCTGTCTCGTGGCCATGCCGAGATGCAGAGGAGGCTGGGAAATACAGTTTTTATTCTGGGTGAGAACATGTGCAACAAAAGAATTGATCATTTAATTACTAAGGAAGAGAATGAGAATAGATACTGAGGTCAACTGCTGGTAGTTTCTGCCATAACCCGGGTGGCTGGTGCTGCAGAATTCGGAGGTGCTGAGAAACCAGGGGGAGAGGGTACATGTAGCAAAGTTTAAGGAAAAGAAAAAACACAACTCAGTCTCTCACACTTTACTTTCCTCCTTCACACAGTCCGTCTTCCCAACAGCTGCATCTACAGTGAGTTTCTTTCCCGCTGCCCGACTTGCGGCCGCAGCATTCAGCCCTCGCTAACGCTCTGCCAAAACCATCGACATGTGGCCAAGACCCACGGTCATTTCTCTGTCCTTAACTTCCTTCACTTCTCAGCAGCATTTGACATGATGGACACACCTTCCCCTTGAAACCTCTTCCTCTCCTGAACCTCCCACCTGCCCTCTCCTCACCCTTCTACCTCCCAGGCTGGGCCTCTTCTCCCTCGCTCTTGCTGGCCTCTCCCTAACTCTAAATGGCGGGCCTCCTCCTCACCCAGGCCAGACCCCTTTTCTCTTCTGTGTACACACTCTTCCCAGGTGGTCTCGCCTAGCACCAAGGATTCACAGACTCTATTTCTTAAGCCCCTAAAATTTTCATCTCCAGTCCTAACTTTCCCTTCCAATTCATTTCTCCAACTTCTCACCTCCTATCCTCACAGACATCTCAGATGCAACAGAACCAAAACAGAGATCCAGTGTTCCCCACCCCACCCACCCCCCAGGCCGCGACACCCCCTCCCTCAAGCCTTCCCGCTTGGAGATGCTGCCCACATCCGCCAAAACACTCAAGCCCAACGCTTAGGCGTCGTCTCCTGTGATTTCCCCTCCTCCTCACCCTTACCCGGCCTCTCCAACCCATCCGCCAGTGCTGCTTGGTCACATCCATCCTTCCTCACCACTTTCACTGCCACCACCTGAGGCCAGTCTGTCTGCCCTCCAGCTGACCTCTGCTCAGTCTCCACTGGCCCCCTGCTCTCACCTTTATCCTCACCCATCCCTTATTCTCAGAGTAACAGGGACAATCCTGGAGCATTAATCCGACAGTGTCCTTCCCTTTCCAATGACCCCCAGCTGCACTGGCAAGAAAATCTCGGAATTTCACCATGGCAGGCAGCGTCCTACAGGATACACTGCACAGCCTTTCCCCAGCACCCCCCCCCCACACTGCACCTCCGCCTCTCTCCCGGAGGCCCCTGCACACCTCACCGCTCTTTTTTCTTTTTCTTTTCTTTTCTTCAGTTCTGCAGACAAGTCAAGATCTTTCTGCCCCATTACCTTTGCGCCCTCTGTCCCTGCCACCTGGTGGTATGCTCATCTCCAGCTCCTATTCATCGTGCAGGTTCAGCCTCTGTGCCATGTCCCTGGGTGACCACCCATCTTAGCCCCTTGTTAATTTTCTTGCAATCCTTTTTGTGTGTGTGCCCACTGACTTGCTTTTTGTCTGTGTCGCTCCACTGAAATGTCAGTCAGCACCATGAGAGCAGGCCATGTGGCCATCTCCTCAGCACAATTGGTCTAGTATCAGCCTGGGTACATAACAGGTGTTCAAAATTCTGTATCGGATCAATAAATGAATCTTTATCTATCCTCCTTCATGCCTAGCTCATGGCCAAGGCAACCACGGGAACTCAGGAAAGACGCTGTGGGCCACCCCGATCCACCTGAGCACTTCCAGAGCTCGTCAAAGGCTTCAGCACCGAGGGTCTCTTTGAGCTTGCTCTGGGCTGCCACCCAGCTGACCACCCCTGTCTCCTCTCTCCCTCTGCTCTCTTCAGGCACACCCTCACCAGCAAGCCTGAAATAAAGCATCCGGCATAAAGCACCTACTATGTGGCATGTGTGCCTCTCCTCACAACCAACCCCAGGAGATAGATTAGATTCTTTTCCAAATGAAAAGACATGGCTCGAAGAGGCTAAATCATTTGTCCAAGACCACCCCAGTGGTAAAAACTGCTAGAGCTGGATTCCAGTCCAGAGCAGTCTGATTCACTTCAACTGGGCCAGGCTAGCAGGTGAGGCTGGGGAAGGACGAGCGTACTCACGCCGCCCTTGATACCTTACCTTGCCCCTCAGCCCTGTGGGTTCACCAGAAGTAGGAGGTAAGGAAACAGGACTCTGAAAGTTAGAAATTCTGGGAGCAGAAGGTTAAGGTGATGGTATGTGGGGGAATGGGGTTTGATTTTGGGTAGGGACAGACCTCTGGCTTCAGGGTCCATGTGAAAGGAGGGGCCGATGAAGGGAAAACATGGGCAGAGAGGTTGATGGGGAGGTTTACACACCACAACCTCTGAATACCTGTCTCCTTGCCTTGCCTATCACACAGCTCTGCTCAGGAGGTCTGAAATTTCCCACTGGGCAGGGGGAGGAGGTGTGGCCCTCCCTTGGCCCACCTGCCCATGGTCCCCCCTCAGCCCACCTGAGAGGCACATGGTTAGCTGGAGCTGAGATGAGAAGAGGAGGGGCAGGGTGAATGGAGGTGATTCTGTTTACCCCTGGGAAAGAAGGGAGGTGACACGGGCTCTGCAACCAGGACCACGAAGCAGGAGGTAGAGCAGTGTCAGGGGTGAAAAGCCCAGGGTGGGCAACACCTGGCCTAGTTACCTGACAGATGAGGGGGGGCAAGGGACTACAGGGTCCAAGTGGGACCACTGGCAGCAGAAATGTCCCACTCCTCCTCCCCCACCTCCCCACACCGGTTTGTCCAGAAGGAAAGTGGGAGGGGCCTTGTGGGCAGAAGAGCATTTATATTGCCAGCTTTTTGCGGCAAGCAGAACAAGCCCCTCTCTAAGCCTAAGCCTCCAGTTCCCAGGCCTACTAGAAATTCACCCCCTCCTCGGGCCTCAGGCCTGTAGGATAGGGGCAGTAGGAGGTGCGGATGCCCCTCCATGGGCCACCCTGAGGAGGCTGGGGCTGGCAGCAGCCTCTTGCCTCAACTTCACACCTGATCCCAGCCCAGCCTGGGAGAGGAGCCACCAGGATCAAAGGGCCAGGTCAGGCTGGTCCCTGGCATCCCTGAGAGCTTTTGGGGCTGCAGGGGTGGGTTTACCTCCGGCTGCTGTGCTGGTTCTGTGCTGCCGTCTCCCTCGTTTTGCAGACACCTTCTCCCCATATGCATGAGGGGTGAGGTCATTCATGGACAATGGAGGCAGAAATACTCAGTTCACATCCTCACCTTGCTTGTCAGTAGCTGGGTGGCCTTAGGTAAGTCACTTAGCCCTTCAGGGCCTCAGTTTCCCTGTCTCTAACATGTCTCTAAAAATCATAAATGTAAAACCTAGATTGATCTCATGAGGTCTTAGTGAAGATGCTGAAAGCACCTCACAGACATTCTCCGTGGGGCTCTCTTCCAGGGAGGGCAAACCCCAGCGAGCTTCCAGGAGGAGGTGGCTGGGGAGGCCTGTGGGGCCAGTAAGAGCACTGTGAGCGTGCAGACTCAACAGACCAAGGAGCTCTCCAGGGCCGTGCGTAGGCGAGTGTCAGGTCTGGACAGGACCATGTAGGGTCTATGAGCTAACACCCACCTCCCCCAAACACGCATCTCCCACCCCATGTCTCATCCCTCTCAGCCCAGGACAAGGCTTGGACCGCACCTCCTCACCTCCCATGTCTCTTCACCCCCCAAGGCTCCCCTGACCCACCCCCGTGCGGGCTGGTCTCCACTTGGGGGACGGGGGCCAAGAATGGGCGCGTCAACTGGGGCAAATTAACACGTAGGAAAACACCCCAGCACCTGGAGAAACAGGAGCTGGGGCCGGGGGAGGGCGGCCAGAGCCGTGGATGTCAGAACCCGAACGGAGCGATAATTCACTCGAGTGTCCGCGGCCTCCCGCCCGCTCCGCCTCCCACCCGGCTGCTCAGCCTCTGGTTTCAAAGGCGGACAAACGGCACACTGTGCTGGGCCCGGCTCGCTCCCTAAATCTTCCTGTCTTCAACTTCTCGTAACTTGAGCCGGCAGAGCTGACCCTCCCTCGGAGGCCTGATGGGCGCTGGATGAGGGGGGAAGGCTGTGGAAGGAGGAGGAGGGGTAGAAAGAGGAGAGGGGGAGGGGAGAAAGGAGGAGAGACGACGGGGGAGGGGGGAAGAGGATCCTGACCCACTGGGGCCTCAGCCTTTCCCCATTCCTTCTGGATTGCGCAGCCTCTGAGGCCCCCACCTCTAGCCAGCTGCCCCCTTCCCTCCGCTTGGGGTGGGGGGTCTCTGTGGGGCAGATGTTGCTTAGAGGAAGGCTTTGCTTTCACATGCACCACAGCTTTTGGAGTATGTTTGCGATTCTAGATGTTTCTGAGTGTGAGGAGAGCGTGAATATATGTGTGTGACGGGATGAGGGAGGCTATTGTGAGCTCACACCTCAGCATGTGGAGAAGTCATTTTGATGCTTGAAGTGGGGAGCAGACAGAGATGGGGAGTCCTCCTCCTCTTCCTCTCACCCCAGGGGAAAGTAAAGTAACCTTCCTACAGCCGCTCTAGACCTGAGACAGTGCTGAAGGCTTTCCCGCCTACCCAGAGTCTCCCTCCACAGCTCTTCTCAGGACTGGGGAGACCGGGGAGAGGGGCACTGAGGAGGCAACAGAGGGTGGGAGCCCGCGCCTGCCCCTCTCGGGGGGTTCACCTGGAGACCTGGCAGTGCGGCTCCTGTTGGGGTTTTCAGTGGAAGGTCTTGCTTAAAGGCCCAGGATGGAGCGGGATCTCAGCGCACAGGGGCTGGAAGCTTCCAGGGCAGTGCCAAGGACATTTAATCAAGAAGGAGCTGACTGGGTAGGGGAAGGGGTCAAGATTTGGTCAGTGGGGGCAAGAGGGAAGAGGTAAAGAGCAGGCTGGGGGCTACAGCCAAATCAGGGATAAGAGTGTGCGTGAGATTTGAGGGTAAAGAAATAGTTTGGGGGGCGGCGGTTAGTGCAGTAGCAGACCTAACATGAGGGGTGGACGCAGAGTTGGGGTTAGGATTCAGAGGCGGGAACCGTGCTCGGACAAGCATCATGGTTAGTGCAGTGTTCATTCATGGTGATAATCAAGAAACACACAAATATTAACTGAGCCCTTATATGCCAGGCACCACTCTACTCGCTGGCGATACATAGCAGTGAGCACAACACAGAACTGCTCCCTCCGAGGTTACATGCCAGTGATGGAGGCAGATAATAAAAATAAAAAGTGGATAAGTGATATGTGGGATGTTGGTAAATGCGACAGAGTATAGAGACAAGCCGGGAAGGTGGATAGGGAGTGACAGAGCATGTATTGCAATTTTAATATGGCCTCACTGAGAAGGTGACATTTGTGTCAAAACCTCAAGGAGGTAGGGAAGCAAGCCAAGCAGATATCTTGGTGAAGAGCATTCTGCGCAGAGGGGACAGCAAGTGCTCAAGCCCTGTGCGGAAGCGCGCCCCGCATGCCTGCACGTTCAGTTCAGCGTCAGCAGAGATGAGTGTGGATGGAGGGGTGAGGGAGCGGGAGGGGAGCAGGCAGGGAGGAAGCCAGAATAGTGACAGCCTGGGGTTGGGTTAGATCAGATTCGGGTCTTCGTCTGAGTAATGGGGAAACTGAACGCATGGAGGAGGAGGCCGGCACACACGGCGGAAATGAATGCGGGGAGACCACGCCGGGGGCAAATGAAGCAGGCCTGCCCTTACGAGAGCTCCAGGCCAGCAGAGCCTCTGGTTGGGCAGGGGCATCTGATCCGGGGGCCCTTCTAGACTTTATCCAATGTCTCCTCTCCAAAGCGTGAGACCCCACTTCACTTGGAGCTTGTCACCTACCCCCACCATTTGTTTGCTAATAAAAAGATGGAGAGGGGGGCCTGTCTGCTTTTCTCCAAATCGCCAGCCTCCTTCCCTTCTCTCTCCTGCCTGCCTCCTCTCTCTCTCCCTTTCTCTCCCCAAGAGCTGATGCAGTTAATTGGAGCGTCTTGAAAGTGCACATTAACACACAGAGAGCCAAGGAGACGTCTTGGCAGCGAAATATCATTATCACTTCTTGAGCTCCAGCCAAAATCCCCTCGCGGTCAAAACACAATTCTTTAAACTAAACAATTAAAGATTTGTGCAAGTGTGGCTGCCATGAGGTATCAGGCTGGGAGCTGCTGCCCCTGCCAGTGTCAGCAGAAGTTAGCAACCTGCTCCACGCTCCAAGCCAGGTGACGGGCTGGGCGACTCCCGGGAAGGAGGAGAAGCAGCAGGCGCATGGCCACGGCCTGGCTGCCAGGAACAATCTGCCCCTGTCCCCAAACCCATACGGCCACAGGTTTGAGATTCCAGAAAAAAATATGGCGGGCCCATCCAAAACACCAGCTCTCCTCACCAGGAGTTGGGATGCAAGGTAGACCTTATAGTTATTCTAGACTTAGCCAGCAAGGGGCCCAGCCCCTTCCAGAGGTCTAGGGATTCTGAAATGCCAGACCCCCAAGCTTCCCTGATTCCTGTCCACCCACCCGCCTTCAGAAGGCCCAGGCCCTGAGTGAGACACATTGGATGCCACAGCGCGCCTTGTGCCTGGGGCTGTGGGCCATTCCACTCTGGGATTCTGAGGGGATTGAATGTGGCACTCAAAGTGGACACGCTAAGTTCCTCTGATTCCTGGTGCACTGTGCCATCACTTCATCACAGAGCCCTTTCCCCTTTCCTAGACACGTGTCCCCTCCGGCTCAACACTCTTACCCTGGTCACACCCAGAGCCACGCACACCATACAGCCGAGTGCGGAGCAGAGAAATGCCAGGGCCCTCCCTCCAGCCCTGCCCCGCGTGTACAGTTTCCACCCTGCCCAGGCCTCAGCGAGGACTCTGTGTGTGGTCGTGGGGTGAAATCTGGGCTACCTAGGTCTCCGACGAGCTGCAGGGCAACCAGCTGTGGTGATCTTAAGCAAGTCCTCACCTCTCTCCGGGCCTTAGTTCCTGTGTCTGTACTGTATGATTTGGGCTTGATGTTGAAGATTCCAGTTCAAAGAGACTGTGGGCCTGTGATTATATGTACCAATTGTGAGGGACATGGGTGTGTTCAGGCAATAGGCCCAGAAAGCCATTTCCTTCCACACCTGGAAAAGTTCCTCTTTGCTATGTGCTTCCACAACCAATTCAATCAGACACTTGCCATGCCCTGGGCAAGGAAGCTGGGGAGACCAGGAATGGTCTCTGTCTCCAGCCGTTTTGGAGCGTTCTCTCTAGGCTGCCGAGGAAGGTGAGTCTGGTAAAGCAGACTCTAGAGCCAGACAGCCTGGGATCGATCCCAGCTCCCCACTCACTAGCTGTGTGACCTTGGGCAAGATGCTTAACCTCTCTGTGCCTCAGTGTCCCCATCTATAAAATGGGGTTAACAATAGTACCCATCTCTTAGAGGTGATGTGAAGATGAAATGAGTTAAAATATGGAAACCAGAACAATGCTTGGTCCGTAGAAAGCACTCAGTGAATAACAGCTATTATTATTTTTGTGGTCTTTCTAGCAGGACCCCATGACAGCTTATTTCTAAATTATCCAGGCGTCCCCAAACTCATACTCTTGTGTTGACTCCTCTCACATTAAATCTGGAACAGCCCAGGTTAACCCGTAGAATGTGGCAAAAGTGACACTGTGTGATTTACAGAAATCAGAAAAAGCTTTTCTGCCTGGGCCTCTTAATAGGCTGGTTCACTGTCTGGCACCAGGTCAGAAGTCCAAATACGCTTCAGCCCACCAGGCTGTCCCATGGAGCAGCCAGGTGGAGAGAGAGACAGAGAGGCTTGGGCAACCAGCCAGTGAGACACTAGACATGTGAGTGAAGGAGGCGCCTGGACATCCCACCCCATCCAGCCTTCAACGGACCCCAGTCCCAGCTGCCGCTTGACTGAGCCCCAGACAAGAACTGCCCAACCGAGCCTAGTCAGCCCACAGAACTATGACAGATGATAAGCTTTCATTTTAAGCAACTAAATGTGGGGGAGGTTAGCGTCACGGTAACGGACCTTAGAGTCGGAGAGGGTCAGGGGTGGAAGGAAACTTGGGGACGCTAATTCGAATTGAATCCTAATCAGATCACGATGTCACCTGCCTTCCCTTAACTCCACAATGGCTCCTCCTCACGTTTTGAATAAAATCCAAAGTCCCCTCCGAGGCCTACCAGGCCTCGCGCGCACTGTGCCCACTCCGCCTCTGACCCCGTTTGTTCTTCCCTTCCTCTGGCCCGAGCGCTCTGGCCTCCTAGTCATTCCTCGAGCAAGCCAAGCAGGCTCCTGCCTCAGGACCCTTGCTAGTGCTGTTCCCCCTTACTTTCTCACAGCTCAGCCTTTTACTTTATTCAGGGCCCTGATCACATGTCACCCCTTTGTGGGGGGGCCTTTTTAAAAACAGCACCCCCCACCCCGATCTCCTGATATCTCTTTCTCTCCCCTTCCCTGCTTTATTTTTCCTCGGGTGACCCGTTGCTACCTGATATTATACTGCACATGTATTTCTGCATTCATTTCCTGTCTCCCTCCATCCCACCAGAATGGGAGCTCCATGGGTGGTAGGGGAGGGGGTGGGGGGGAGGGAGGGGCACGGGGTGGGATTGGGTTTGTTTGGTTGACCACTGAGCTTCAGGGCCCAGAACAGTGTCTGACACCTATTAGGTCTCGATCAGTACATGTAGGAGAAATGAAACTGCTCTGTCCCAGGGAAGGGAACTAAGGCCTAGAGTGGCACAGTGACTTGCCCAAGGTCACACGGCTACTTGACCCTGTCCCAGGGTTCTCTCTTTCCAGGTGCCCTCCTGCACACCCGCACCCCCCACAGCCCCTTCTCCCCTTTGCCTACGGAGCAGCAGCGGCCACTTCTGTCTGTCGCTCAGCTGGGCCAATAGCCCTCAGCTCTTCCAGTTGTTTCTGTCAAACAGTATTTACAATAAACTTTGTTTGAACTTTTGTCTAAGTGATAATAATAATAACACGATAATTATATGGAGTATAACATACAGCCAGCTGTATTTAATTAAAGCTGTAATTTCACTAAGGGTTTCTGGAAACAGAGTAAACCGCAAGAGCTGTACCACCCGGACCTCTCAGTGGGGATTACATCTGAACGGGAGCGGGGTGACTGCAGCGGAGGCCCCAGAAGCCAGAGGCCACCAACAGGGTCCAGCTTCCGGAGCCTGGGTGCTCCCACCCTGGAGCCACACAGAGGGTGGGTCTGCGGTGGCCTCAGTCCAAAGACGGAGTCTGGAACCTCTCAGAACACGTGCACAGATTCCTTCTGACCTTGGCTGGCTCACAGGAGGGTTGTTTCTTTCAAGGCTCTGGAATAGAGAGCTCAGGACCTGAGAAGACACCACCACGCCGGAGCGAGGAAGAAGGCCGGGAAGGCCAGAGGCCCAGGGTGTGGGACAGAGGAGAGGACTAGTGCCAGTGGAAGAAGGACAGGTCGCATGGATTCAGTCAGCAAAATTTTGCTTTGTGCTTATCATGTGCCTGGCACTGTGCCGGACACTGGGGTTAAGGAAACCTGGGCTTTGCTCCGCTGAGAATTTGACAGAGCAACGAAACAGCCTCATATACCAATCACAAGAAGAGCCCTCTGCGAGAGGATCCGATACTACACTGGCTAAGGGGCGCCGCCCTCTGGGGCCAGAGTATGCAGATTGCAATCCTGGCCCTGCCCCTCGCAGCTGGGCTTGCCTCGTTACCTCCCTGTGCTTCACTTTTCCGTCTGTAGCATCGCAATAATAGTGTGCATGTCAGGGGATTATTACGAGGGTCCAATGAAGGAATCTGTGTCAGGTGCTTGGGACAACAGCAGAGAGGGTCAATAAATGTTAGCTGTGCGATTGGATATTTCTGCGAGCACAGAAATAGGGCGACCTGGAAATAGGATGACCAACCATCCTGGGTTGGACATGGAACTTTCAATGCCAAAACCAGGGCAGTCAGGGGAAAACTGGACCGTTGGCCATCCTACCTGGAAAGCCGGGGCCGGGTCTCAGAGCGAAGGTGACATCCAAGACAGGCACACACTGAGGATGACCAGGACGTAGCTCACGGGCAGAGAACACGTGAAAAATATGGATCCGGGGATTCTGGCCCAGCTCAGTCATGCGCTCCTGTGTGACCCTGGGCTAGTCACACCCCTTCTTGGGGACTCGGTTGTCCCGTCTGTAGGCTAACAGGGGACTGATTGCTCTCTGGGGCCCCTGGCAGGAGACCGGAGCTGCAGGAAGGAAGGGAGGGCCTCACAGGGCATGCACCTGCCCCCCCACATGCGCACATGCACACACATGATGGTGGGGCAAGGGGGAGGATAAAGGAGACACTTACCCACATATGAAAACCCTTTCCCCATATAAAATCCCTCTTTGGGCCTATAGCAGGGCAGGATCAGTAGGGTTAACTGGAGAGTCTGTTTTAATTGTCTAAAGAGGCTTGCTGCTGGGGGTGGGGGTTGAGCAAGAAGATCTCTGAAGAGATGCAGAAATATTCCTGGGTAATAAAATATCCCCTTTTCAGTGTCAAAGTTAATGTTCCAGGCCTCAGGTAAAACCGGCTTCTTATCAGCCAGTGCTCTCCCTGGAGAAGGCTGGGTGGCGGGCAGGGAAGGAGGGAGCGGCTTGGGCTCCCCCACCCACCAAGCGGGGAATGATGGGGGGGGTGGCGGTGAGAGGAGGCTGAGTCCTGGTTGCGACTCCCCACAGTCCCCTGGACCAGGAGGCCACCCCAAGTGCAGGACGCATCGCCTGCCCCATGTCACGCTGTTTATTGCCCTGTCTACCTCCCTCCCTCTGTCTTCTCCACAGATGCTCATTCATTCTGCCACCATCCATCCCTGTCCCTCACTCGCAGGCCGCTTTCTCCTCCGTCTTTTCTCTCGGACTCTCCTTTCCACCTGTCTGCCCCCCTCCCTTCTGCATCTGTGATGGTGTTTGTCTGTCTGTCCTGCTGAGGTTCTGTCCCCTGGGGCCAGCACAAGGGGCAGGGGACCTTACACACCGCCAGGGAGCAACACGTATGGGCTGCACACTCATGCACCCCCGTGCAGCTCTGCACAAGCGGGGTGGGCAGTGGCCTCGCCCCACGTGCTGGGCACCTCGCCCATGCCTCAGGGTGCCACTTGCACCCACCCCTGCCTCGGCACTGGGCCCTAAACCCACTGGCGTGTGCCGGCAGCTCAGCACAGTGACTCTGACAGGCCGCTGGTTTAAATATAGAGTTGCATACGCAAGACGGGGCTAATTTTAGCAGGAATGTGCTGGAAACTTTCTGAGGGCTCTGTTCTCTAGCTGTCTCCCCTGTGCTCATCGCTCAGGGCTGGAAGTGAGCCTGCTAGTCCTCCATTCTTCACCTTCCCGCTTCTCCCTCCCGGTTTCCTCTCTCCACACTCGGGTCCCCAAACGCTGGCCCTATTCCTCGTCTCTCCCTGTTCCCAGGGGCCCAAGACCACCCCGCTGCCTGAGGTTCTAAATCCCTCGTGTCCCCTCTCTTGCCTCAGGCTCATCAGTAATGCCAAGGCTGGCCAGCCCTGGGGAAAACGATCAGTCAATCAAAGTGTTCCTTCATCCTGCCCCGCCCCAGCGATGCGTCCTGTCGGAGGAAGACGTCTGATTGACACACCAACGCAATCTGCCACTTGCTGAGCAGTACCAGTGAGCCAGGTGCCCACTCAGTGCTTTACAAAGACTCACTCGTTTTAATTTCTGAACAACGCTGAGGTAGGCATGAATAGTGGCCCCATTTTACAGACCAGGACAGCGATACCCCAAAAAGTTCAAGGAATTGCCCAAGATTATTTAACACCACACTGTGACTCACCTAATACATTATCTCTCAGAGGGAGCACACTTGCCTTTTAAATGAGACCCTGGGAGGAAGAGGTCATGTTTAGCACAAAGGACGAGCTGTGATGGTGGAACCCGGAGGGCTATGATTCCAGAAGGGCATAGATCCTGAGGCCGAAGAAGGGAAGCTCCTGTCCCCATCCTTCTTGTGTCCCACCGCCCGCCCAGGGTCCCAGGGCAATAGGCCCTGCTTCTCCCCCACTGAGGTCTGCGTTCGTTTTTGTTCTCCTCCTGCCCTGCTTTCCCGAACCCCTTCAGGTAGCATGTGCGGGGCACCTACTGTGTGCCCAGCACCACTGCAGGTGCCTGGCTGCACAGAGAAATGAGCTGAGGGCAGGGTTGGCCCTGAAGGCCTCCTGGATTAGTTGGCGGCAGGCACAGGCCTAGAGTAAACAATTAGCTGCATTCTCATTGGTAAGGATGACAATAGGAGCTGGGAGGACAGAGGAGAGCAAAAGTTGACATTCAGAAGGGACTGCAGCCCCCCACACCCCTGCAAGAAAGTCCAGAAGGCATCGACTCTCCCCCGCCCCACCCCGCCTCCCCATGGCGTGCTGACTGTTCACTCCAGCAGCTCCAGAAAAATGCCCTGTCTCCCCACGGGGCTGTGTAACAGCGCTATGTGGTTGTTGTGTTTGAGTGCCAGGACATTTCCCTGTAATGAGGATTAGAATAGTAACGAGGAGGATGACACGCTGTAGTTGGAGAGCAACAGATCTCCAGGGGAGCACAAGCCCACCCCGCTCTGGGGTGGCAGCTGCGGGGACTGCGCCAGAGGCCATGCCCCATTAGCCAGGCCAGGAGCCACCGGGCAAATGTCCGACTCTGGCCGCATCCCCAGCCCAATCTGCTGGCCCCGGGGAGAGCGGCAGGATTGGGTGCTGCAGGCTCTGGCTCACAGCCTGGCATTGGGGGAAAAGAGGGAACCCCGGGTAGGAAGGAGGAGAGGCATTTAAGATTGCAGCCTGCTCACGCTCCTTTCCCTCCTTCCTCCATAACACTAAATTCTTTCTTATATATAATACAGTTTCCTTATTCATTTTTCTTACTGTCTCCCTGATCACAATGTAATCTCCATGCTTTGTCCCCTGCTGTTTCTCTGGTGACTAGAATAGCCCCTAGAGCACAGTAGTTGTTCAAGAAAGATTAGCGCATGAACTAATAGGTTTGGGTGTAGGTCCTTGGTACCCTTGGGATTGGAGGTGCCCCGTATGGCTGAAGTCTTTGTGCCACCCTGTATTTGTGTGTATCTGTGAGGTGTGTGTGCTGTGTGTGTGAAGTGTGTATGTCTGTGAGGTATGTGTGTCTGTGAGGTGTGTGTGAGAGGCATGTGTCCATGTCTGTGAGTCATGCATCTATCTCTGTGAGGGTGTGTGTGTGTGTGTGTGTGTGCACGCACGCTTTCGGCCTGGTCACCATCACCCTTCACACACTTCAGCGGCTGAATGATCGCACCAACTCGAGCGGGCCTGAGTCTCCTCAGGTGAACCCGCTTGGTGAACTGGAAGACGGTGTCAGTGTGCCTCTGCCTGCTTAGGTGGGGCCCCTGTGTCTAGCTGGAAGATCGCTGCTGAACCCCTCGCCCACACCAGGTCTCTGGGACAGACGCCGCCAGGGACATGCCCGCGTTGAATCATGCCCCTCTCGGGGCCTGGGTGTCTGCACCAACTTTTGGAACAGAGGCTGCTGTCTCCAGGAGTGGGCACCAGCCCAGTGTGTCATTCCCAGGTACGTTTCCATGCACTCCTGATGAAAGTGCCAAGGCCATGAAAAATAACCAAAGTGGCCATACTTTGAGTATTGCCTGCTATGTGCCAAGCATTGTGCAAGAGCCTAATGAGTCCCACAGCTCTGCCAGGTGGGAGTTATGGGGACAGATGGGGACACGGAGATGCTGAGAGAGGAAGTAAATTGTTCGAGGTCACACACCTAAAACGTGGGACCCAACACAGGCACCACTCCCAATGCCTGAAGTCTTCCTCCTGTCCCACTGCCCGAGAACATCACCCAAATGAGAGTCCCCAGACCCCTGACCCCGGTCCACCGCCTCATTCTGTGCAGAAGGAATGGCGAGGGCATGCAGGGGCCGTCTGCTTTCTAAGAGTCCCGCGTATGGTTCATCAGCACAGCTCTACTGACAGCTGACCCTGCCCTCCCGCAGGTGTCTGCCATAGTGGGCACGTGTTGCCCCCCAAAATATGTTTAAGCCCTAACCTCTGGTACCTGTGAATATGATTTTATTTGCAAATAGGGTCTTTGCACATACACTCAAGTTAAGACAAGGTCATACTGGGTTAAGGTGGGCGCTAAATCCAATGACCGGTGTCCGTATAAGGAGAGGGAAATTTGGACCCAGACACAGAGACACACAGGGAAGAACACTATGTGATGATGGGAGCCAAGGATTGCTGGCAGTTACCAGAAGCTAGGAGAGAAGCACGGAACAGACTCTCCCTCTGAGCCTCCAGAGGGAACCAAGCCTGCCCCAGCCTTGATCTCGGGCCTCTGGTCTCCAGAACCATAGGAGAACAGATTCCCGTTGTTCTAAGCCCTTAAGTCTGTGGTAACACTGCGCCCTAGGAAATGAGTACACGCCCTCCCTTCCCAGTGCAGAAGGACACACACACACACACACACACACACACACACAGTAACTTAAATACACAACTGCTTAGACTTACACGGCCACTAGGCCACGCAAGCCCACGCTGAGTGCCTCCTCTGCAAGGAGCCCCTGCTCAGAGCGACCCCACACCCAGCAGAGGACACACTTCCCCGCACATCACTTGCTGGTCTTTTCCCTCCTTCCAGCAGCAGAAGCCTCCCCGGGGACAAAACCCTCTAAACACCTCAAGGCTTCCTTCTTTGTCTCCCCTTCTGTTCACCCTCCAGCCCCCAGGCTCCTGGTCTGACCGCCTCCCTCCCTCTCTTTCTCCTTCCTTCCTTCCTGCCTTCCTTCCTTCCTTCCTTCCTCTGCCTCCTTTTCTCCCCCTTTGAGTTCACACAGCCCTGTTGCAAGGCCCTACATGTTTTCGGAGAGTTGCACGTCGTCGCCACCTGTTGCTATGGAGAAGCCTCTTTATCACAAACACTGAGTAAACAGCTGCTGCTGGGAGCCCCTTTCTGCTGGCCAGGGGTTTATTTGGAGAAAGTCAATAAGGAAAAATAAACATTCCCAGCCCTGTGTATATACAGCCTTGGGACTAGTGCTCCACAGAGGCTCAGGCCTGCCAGCTCTTCAGAGGGTCTGGCAGGCGGAGCCCAGCTCCTGCCTTTGAGCCCGGAATCTTCCACTCAGTGTTGGGGTGAGGGCCAGGCAGCCACCTTCCTCTGCACTTAGTCAGGTCACTCCGTAGGTTGCACCCTCCCTGCCCTAGGCTGGGGCCCTAGCTCCTAGCTCCCAGCTCCTCTGACCTCCACCTCTCCCTTCTAGGAAAGGGCGTGATGAAACAAACCCACCCACCTGCCGCTCCCGGGTCATTCTGTCTGCCAGCATCTAAGGAAGTCCTCTCTGTCTGACCTCCCACAGGACACTGGAATTCCTGGGAAGCACCATGTTCAGCTGGGCTGGGATTCTCTCTTTGGCATCTTAGCTTCCATTGAATTCACCATGTTAAGTGTTTAATAATCCAACACTCCATCCATTCAGCACATATTTATTTAACAACCGTGAGTATGTCAAGGGGCCATGCTGGCCGATGCTGGCTCCTGCCCTCAGGGTGCTCACAGCCTAGAGGAGAGGACAGCGTCAGCCACCATGACACAGTTGGCTACCTCTGTCCAGGTCCGTGAAGTGCAGTGCTGGACAAGGAAGGGCGCTAGGGGCTTGGAGATGTACTTTCCGTCTTGCTAATCTCTATTACCTGCGTCAGCTCAGTGAATCCTCAGGACAACCCTGTGAGGTGGTAATATTTTTATTACCATTGCACATGTGGGGAAGTAAGTTACCTAAAGTCACTTAACTGCTAAGTGGGAGACTCAGGATTTAAATGTAAGACTGCCGGAGGCAAAGTCTCGGGCTCTAAACCACTGTGCAATTCTGCTGGGCTTGCAATAGGAATACCACAATACTCAGAAAGCTCATGAGAAAAGCTCTCATGAAATGTTTACATGACAGGTGGGGACAGGCAATGACAAGAGTGGCCGATGAGGAATGCCAGTCATTCAGAGGACATCAGTGTGATACAGAGGACTCCGAGGCAGAGGCAGGGGTTAGGGTGAGCTTTAAAGGATGGGTAGAATTTAGATAGGGCCAGAGGCAAGGGAGGAGGCTCCCAGGGGCAGAGCTGGGTACAACCTGGCAGGGGCTGGAGAGTAGGAAGACCTGTTTTGGAGAAGAAGGAGGTGGCCTGCCCCCTTGCTTCTCACTCCAGACCCCCATGCCTCCCTTGGAAACTCATCTCCAACTACACAACCGCGGCTTTGGGTCAGGACCTCACGCCCTCTCTCCTGCATGCCTGTGCAGCCTCCTCCCTGGTCTTCTTGCCTCTAGTCTTGCTCAGCTCTAATCCACTCCCCACTAGCCCCTGGGATCTTTCAGAAACACTGACTTGATCATGTCACTGCCCTCCTCTGTGTCCTCTCCATAGAAAGATGCCAGATGGCCTTGCTCTCATCTCTTCCTCTTCCTCGAGCCTCCTGTGCACCAAGCATATAGAACCACTCAAGTTTCCCAAATGCATGGGGCCCTCCCATGCCTCTGTGCTTTGCGTTTCCTCTTCCAACTGCTTGGAAATCCTTCCTGAACAGTCGCATTCACTCACAAACTCTTTATGGTCACAGACTATGTACCTGTCACTGTTCTGAGCCTTGGAAACAAAACGGCAAACAAAAAAAAAAAAAGAAAAGAAAAGAAAAATTATGTGCAATGGTAGGTGCTGCTGAGTGCTGTGATATTCCAGCAGGGAGGGGGCATAGGTAGACCTTGAGGCTACTGTGATGATCCTGAGTGAGGTGGGGAACTCTCTCTTTGGTTTTCCGGAGATCCCTCTAGCTGTTGTGCTGAGAACAGAATGAAGGTAGCACGGTGGGAGCAGGGAGACAGGCAGGCCACAGGAACTCAGGGTTCCCACTTCCCCCCAAGGCTGTCAAGTCCTGTGTCTACCCGCTCCAGCCCCAGTCTCCCAGGGGTTTCCTGAGGGTAGCCAGGTAAGAGAGGGCACGCCCTTCAGGTCTCATCCAGCCCCACTGGTCCCACAGCACATTCTGGTTGAAGGGCGCCTTCCCACAGACCTCCAGGCCTGCCACTGCCTCCCACCCTGACTCCCTTCAGGCTCCCTGCCCATCTCGCCTCCCAAGGCTCTGTGGAGGACAGGAGCCCCGCAGAGCCCTGATCCACATATCAGGGGCAAGGGAATTAGCATTCCCAGGCTGTAATTATACCTTCCGCCCATGACACTTAAGGAAGCATCTTTTTATAAAAGCAGGTAAATTGGAGGCTCATGGGATTGTGGGGAATGAGGGTATTTTTAGCACAGTCCCCTCACCACTCCTGATTGTCAGAATCCTGGTAATTACTCTGGCACCAGTGGTCTGAACTGGAGCTGGGGGGCTCAGGGTGAGTTTGAGGGGTCACTGTGACGGGGACTTGGGAGGCACCTAGGACCTAGTTAAGCCAAGTGAGACTCTAGGAAGGAAGCCTGGAGAAACTCCCCCTGATGGGAGGAATAATTCATGAGAAGGTGGGGAGCACATTTTTAAAATTATACAAATCAATAATTATACTAGAAACAGTAATAGTAAT
This sequence comes from Mormoops blainvillei, assembly GCA_004026545.1. NCBI lineage: Eukaryota > Metazoa > Chordata > Mammalia > Chiroptera > Mormoopidae > Mormoops > Mormoops blainvillei. The sequence continues at coordinate 109,722 of PVJD01001591.1, read as the reverse complement.
GATAGCTATCCCTTACATGATACTTCTTTAGTGCCAGGTAGTATTCTAAGTGCTTTTTGTATATTAACTCAATTCTTATAACAATCACATGAAGTAGGTACCGCTATTATCCCCACTTTGCAGGTGTGAAAACCAAGGCATAGAAAGTTTGTGTCATTTTGAGTTAGACAGTGGAAATACTTTTGTACATCTATACGGACATACAAGTTTGCTGACTTTAATGGGTGAATGAATGAATTCCCTCACTCTGCATTCCCCAGATGTTTACAAAGAGACCCAAAGGGGCCAAGCACAAGCTCTGAAGGTAAAAAGTCCCTACCTTTTGGGGCGGGGCCTCCAGTCACACTTCCGGGTCCTCTTGAGCAGCCGACATCCCCACTTGATGCAGTCAGCCCTCTTGGTTGGTGGGCAGCCCCAACATGCTCCTAAGCACAGAACACTGGAGCAAGAGGCTGTGATGACATGTTCGAGGAGCTGAGAGCAGAGTCCCTTGCGCTTGCAGGGTCTTCTGCCCATTTAGGGAACTGGTTGGAATAGTGGATCTACTGATAGTGGAGAAAATGTGGAGAGAGATGAGGAGAAGGAGGGATTAGGGCCTCCCTAGATGTTGTCCAGCAGTCATTTTTGTCTAGGGACACCCTTCTCCAGCAAGGACATCAGCACAGAGAAGACATGAGAGAGAGAGAGAGAGAGAGAGAGAGAGAGAAAGAGAGAGAGAGAGACAGGGCAAAAATGTGATTTTTAATGCAAGCCTCGACAATCAGCTATTTGTGATGGAATTTCATCTGTCCTGGTCTCTGAGGGACGAGAAGCGGGAGTGAGGGAAGAGGGGTCAGAAATTAGTATGCAGAAATATCTGATCAGCCAAAGTAATTTTCTTTAATAATCGTATTCATACTGCCTGCTCTCTGCTCACTAGAAGAATTAAGTATTTAATAGTAATATATTTCATCTGGCAGTGGTTCCGTTTCGTTAGGAACCGTGATGCTTCGTTGGGGTATGTGGGTGGGTGGAGGTCTGGTGTGGAAGACAGGTAGGAGAAGGTGTCAAAGCCAAAAGAAATTGCTAAGCGAGCAGGAGGGCAGTGGGCTTGGGTGGACAGGAAAGGAAGTACAGGGGAAGCTGTGTGCCAGAGCGAGCCCGACAGCCCTCTGAGAGGCCACACACTTGCCTCCACTGCCCGAGCTGGGCTGTCCAGCTCGGTCCGCTGGCTGCAGCTGTGACACCCTACAGACCCCGCTTCTGACCCAATTCCTAAAGCTTCCTCTTTCACCCCCAAAGACAGGTCCTTCTGTGCAACCCCTGGCATGCCCCTCACCCCCAGCTCTGAGACTGGTAGAGGAGCTGAGTGGCAAGTCCTCTGGGAGTAGAATTACACGGTGAACTCCAAACCATGCTCTGACCCACGTGTCCAAGCTTCCAGAACTCTATGGCAGATTCTTGGGGCTGCCTCCATGTGTCCCCCAGGCCAGAGGTGAGCCTGCAGCTCCTGGCTCATGCGTGAGCCTAGCTGGTACAGAGGAGCGAAGCGGCTTGTGCTGGCTGGAGAATCTGACAGCTGCCTCTTCGCCCCGGGGCTGCAGGAGCAGTGTGCTTTAGCTATTACATGATTTTAATAGTTAAAAAGCAGGCCCAGCGCGTGCCAGGGACATAATTGATGACACCTAGCACTTGGGAACCTGATCCCCACTGGAGGCATTTGGAGGCTCTTCGCCTCCTCTGCCAGGCTCTCTGAGCTCAGCTGCCCCTGTAGAAAACATCAATGAGAAAGGGGGTGTCCGATGGGATTGGAGACAAAGAGAGAGAGGGCTGAGCTGCAGATAGCAGAGTTCAGCTTCTCACTGTTCTTTTAAGAGCAAACTCCACAAACTGATGTGCAGTGATGCTGGCATTTCCAGGCGCCTGACAGGCTGGAATTAAACACCTGTCCATTAAACTGACAGCCCCAGGAAGGAAAGGGGGGTGGGCAGAAAAGGGAGAGGAGGGAGAGCTGGGAACCCAACCACAGGCTGGCTCCTGCCTTGCAGGAGGCAAGTTCCTGCCAGAGAGAGAGGTCAGGGTGGGAGCCAGCAGCCAGCAGCCAGGAGCTTCTATGTTTCTATGCTCTCTAGTTTCTGAGGCAGACGGAGTGTAGGTAGGCCCACTGCAAATTAATATCCAGACCTGGACCTTTGGGCTGGAGAAGAAGCATGTGATGCCCCCAGGAGGCTGGGCCAAAAAGAAGTCAGAAGATTTATCCTCATTTGCTCAGAACTCCAGTGCAAAGGCCTGCGGTGCTCTGGGAGCCTCTGGGAGCCTCTGGGCCTCCTCCACACACATGCCCTTTGTCTGCTCTGAACCCTTTAGGCATGTACCAGACCTTAGGCAGCCTGTCCACGCTGCTCTGAGACACCTCTTGGGCTGTTGGACATTTGGGTGAGTCTGTCCTGGCTCCTCTACTCAAGTGGAAGCTCCTAGAGAAAACAAAGCTTACCTTGTACTTTACAGTTACTCCCCTACAGTGCTCAGAGCATGCCGGTGCGGGGGCGGGTGTTGGATGGAGCGGGTTTATGTATGGATAGGGTTCATGGGATGGATGGACGGATGGATGAACAGAGGGATGGGTATAATGCTGATCATTGGGTGGCATATACCAGGGGGCCTGCACTGGTTGTTAAAATTTCTGTATCGGTTAGTAAATAGTCGTTGCTCCTAGCTCGATAAATGCCGCATTCCCCACCATCCTAGCCACTGCCCTGTGATTTGCTGGCACTCCCCAAGATTCAGCAACTAAACATTAGCACTGGGCCCAGCAGGGGGCCTCAGGACTCTGCTCCTTTCCTGTGACCACTGTCCATTATAATTGATGATTAAATAAGCTTATCATTTGAACCAACACCCTTGGGTGGGCAGATGAACAGACGCCAAGGCTGAATATTGAGATTAGGTGATCTTAGGGAAGGAAGGACTGGAAGGAAGTAGGGAGGGCCAGAAATGCCAAAGAGCTTATCGGCGTTTTGTTTCTGCACACTGGCCACCACCGTGGGATACTCAGTTGGGCTGTCTGAACCTCAGTTGGCTTACCTCTCAAATGGGGACAATATCTGCCCCGCCAACCTGAGAGGGTGGGCTGTGCCCAGCTGGAACCGGTCCCTCGATCATCTGGTCCTTTTTCTTTGCTCTGCGCATGCCCAGTTCTCTAACAGAGGATGAGCTTCTTAGAAACTAGGATGCTGTGGAAAACATCTTTATAGCCCAGCACGGGATTGGTATTTGTCGAATGGATGGATGCAGGAGCGATGAAGGAGCGAATGAAAGAAGAAGCAGACTCTGGGGGGTATAATGGGAGAGGTGCAGATGGACAGAGAAGGAAGGGAAGGAGAGCTCAAAAGGGTGCTGCTGGGCACCGGAAGGGAGCCTCTCCCATCCTCAGCCAACACTTCCCACGCCACCCTCCCCTTCCCTGGTGATGCCCAAGTTTCAGGTGCACTGGGCCAGCAGAGATTGGCCAAGAATGAGCCCCAGATGACTCACGGTAGATCCAAAGTGTCAGCCATGCAGCTTCGTCCAGTTTCCCCTGCAGGATAAAAGACTGCAGTCTCCAGAAGCACCAGGTATGAAAGGTGGGGTTGTCCCAGAAGAAAGAAGGGTACCTGTCAGAGGAGTGAGACAGGGAGCCAAAGGCCGAAGGAGCTCAGACCCTGCCCTTTGCCCTACTCATACCCCTCAGCCTGTGTCCTTCCTCAGCAACCCACACCCTGCTGACCGCCCCTTCCTAGGCCACTCCTCTCCCTCACGTCCAGGGCCCATTTGGAGGGCTAGGGCTCTGCCTCCAGATCCTGCGGTGTCAAGACCCACCTCGGCCTCCTCCCAGCTCAGGACCACCCAACTCAGGACTGAATTATTTCCCATCATGCACGATTCTCCATTAGCTGGTATGAGTGCGCACAGTACGAGAGCGTGATCGCGCACGACACCTGTCACCCTCTGACTGCCAGGGTTAATACAGCTGATCTGTCGGGCTAGGCCACTGTTCTTCAGAGCTTCTAGCAAGAAGGAGGCTGCCACAGGTGGAGGGTGGGGGAAAGCCTGCTGCGCCAAAGAGTGTGCAGCAGCACCCCCTGACCAGAATCGCACGTGTGAGAGCGTGGATTTTAGAGCCAGGCTGATCTGTCGTTTATTACCTGTGTGACTTCAGACAAGTTATTTAACCTCTCTGAATCTCACACATTGGCCCAGCCCCCACGCCTCATAGGGTTGTTTTGAAGATTTCACAAGAACGGGCATGGGAAAGCTCTTTATAGCTAAAATGGTGTACAAATGCTCGAACGCTCAGGGGCAGCGCGGTTATTACTGGGACCGCTCTCCTGAGCATTACTGGTTTAGGTGCAGCTGAGAAAGGAGGGTGGGACAACGGCCGGATCTTTTTAAGGTTCTGCCATGGAGCAGGGTGATAACGTGCAGGCTTCTAGGGGAGAAAAATTCTTTGCCATCTGCTTGCGTTAGAGCAGAGCTCTGCAGCTCTTTCGGCCTGCCCCGGCCCCCCTGAACCCGTCCTGAACCCCCTTGGGACTCGCTGGCTGTGGGACTCGCGACTCGGCACCATTCATCCGGACACGCAGCGGCCACTGTCTCCCCCTGCTCTCGCCTCCTCTGCCTCATCTCACCACCTCACCCAGACTGTAAATCTTCGCAAACTAGGATGGCTTCTCGTATTTCTAGTGTATCTCACAACATTTAGCACTGGGTGGGGCGGGGCGGGGGGGCGGGGTTTGCAATGTGTGAAGGGAAAAATAAAGGGAAGGAAGGAGATGGGGACCAAGAGACGGAGACTAAGTCCAGCTTTGGAACCAATCCCTGATCGACCGCTCTCACTAATTTGAGTGGCTTTCATTAAGTCGCTCCTCCTCTCAGTGCCTCAGTCTCCCCATCTGCTAATAGAAACTTCCAGTGCCTTCTTGAAGGAGAGAAACTGAGACTCTCAGGCCTCATTTCTAGCCAACTGCTACCCCCACCAGACCCTTCTGCACAGGGAGCCAGCCTCCTACTGTTCCATTTCTGGACCCCTGGGTCCTCCATGACCTTGCCCCCCACTTTCCCCCATCCATATCCTCACAGGGGCACCCCAGCTCCAGCCTGTGTTTGTGAGCTCACCAGGAACCACAGGACACGGGCCTTTCTCTCTGCCGTAATGAAACCCTTTAATCATATTCAAATAGGTTACTGTTCAGGGGGAAAATAGAAATATGGATTTGATAGCAATAAATTTCCCTGGCTGGCTAAGCCCAGTTCTTAATTGTCCTGTCCCAGGGCTCGCACATTTCATTGTTCGTTAGGTGCTTAAGTCCCCACTCTCATTTTGTGGCGGTGACATTACCGTTGATGGCTCTAATACTCTCATAATTTGAAAGGGGATTTGCATGATAGAACGCAGAGTATTAAAAGAAAAAGAAACAAGGGAGAGAGAAAAATGGGGGGCAACGTGGGAGGAGGAGCTCAGAAGGGAAGGGGACAGTAGGAGGGGGAGGGGGCAGATGAGGAACTCAATCCAGCTTTCACCTTAAAAAAGTCACTTTCTTCAAAGTCAAATCATTGTTTTCATTGAACGAAAAAAAAAAAGGAAAGAAAGAAAAAAGCCGAGACTGCACATTGGGCTGACTGGGCACTGGTATTCTCCTTATTGTTCCTAATGGTTATTAATTATTATTATCCGCTGTGCAGGGCTCTGTGGACGTGATGTCCCCAATGTCCTTGGGGTGGAGTTAGGGGAGGGCGGGCATCGGGCTGACTCCGGACTGGGAGGGCTGACCCTGGGCCACAGGAAGATACAGATGGCAAGCAGGGGCGGGCTTGAGGAGGTGGAGGGGAGAGGGGCCGCTGCCCAGAAAGAAGGCCTCTGTAGGAGGGATCTAAACCTGCTGGGTCCTGGCCAACCTTTCTGGAGTTCCCTAGAAGTTTCTTCTTTTCAAAAGCCGGTGACTTGGGCACAACCGGCCTCGCTGGACACAAAGCAACTTTGGTCACTGGTGGGGTCTTCCAGGTCCCTTTTGCAAACTGGATTCCCTGCTGCCCCCTGTTGCCGTCCGGCACTGGAAGGCGGAGCACAGATTTGGCTGGACTCCCACCCTTAGGCATTCGGGGTCAGCCGACGCTGTGGCCAGGCTGCCCTTCCCTCCTGGCTGGAGAGTCATTCTTGGGTTTCAATGACATCCCCCCTCCCTGCTTAGCATCTTTCTTCCTAGGGCCAGAAGCTCTAGAAATCACTGCAGCCCTGGGTTTCTGGGCTGTGAGGGATGACTATGACTAATTCAGCTCTCGTGGAGGTTTGTGTTCCAAGACACCCCAGGGGATCCTTGACTCTCCTTAGACAATGTAGAGTGTGTGCGGCTGGGTCTCCTTGGACAGAAAGGGTAAATGTACCAAGGAGCATAGAAGGGTGTGGCGTGTGTGTTCCCGGCATTGACTGTGAACAGGTGAGGAGCATTGCCTATCAGGAGTCATGAGTTCAGGTGCCTGGGCTCTCGCCCTCCATGTGAACCCACCCTTCCGGTTTCATCACTTTCAAACATCTCCTCGTTTGCCTGGTCCCTTGTACCCTCCCCCATGGGACAGAGAGCAAGGACAGGGACAGGCTGTGAGCTGCTCATGTGTCTTTGGCATATCTCACACCTGCACCCCTCATGTTCCTGCCAGTTCTCAGCTTCTCCTGGCCAAGCCTCACCCCCTCCACTTCCTGCGGACTCTCTTCTGGATTAGAATTTTAAATCAAATAAATTCTGGGATTGGAAGAAAAGCTGTCTGCAGAGAGCCAATTCACACTCCTCCATCCCCCTCCTTTTGGCCTGCTGCTGGAATCTGGGGCCTGGGAAAGCGCACCCTCAGGGCGTTCTCAATCCCCTTGCCCCCTACGTGCCCCTCAGCCCTTCGGTCAGCCCGTCCCTGTCTGCTACCCACTCTGCTGCCCCTCCCCTCGCTCCTCCTCACTCTGAGCCCGGGACCACTATCAACCCTGGAGGACACCCAGTTCCTGAGGGAAGGGTCTGGAACCAGCTTCCCCAGAGGAAGCTGCCATTGCTCAGCCCCCTGTGACTGCGGAAATCTGGAAATCTAGGTGATCCCCCACCGAAGGGGGCTGAAGTTGCAGGGTGAGGGAGGAAGGAGGAAAGGAACAGTGAGCTGTGATGAGGATGGAATCTAGAACACCCCAGAAAAAACTGTCTACACTAGACCATAAAACCCTGTGTCAACCATTCTTAATTTCTATTATGAGGATCCCAGTGGAGGATGGACAAGTGGCAGCCCTGTCCTCATCCGCCCCTCCACCATCCCGGAAGTGTTGGAATGCCACAGACTCAGCCTCTCCGCTCCTCAGCCTGACTCCTGAATCCGTAACACTTTAGACATGAACGGTCTTCAGAAGTGCAGTCTGAAGCCACAGGGAAATGAACTTGGTGCCTCCCCCTTATCCCACCCCCAAGACCCCCAAGGAGAAGCTGTCTCCAGAAAAAGAAAAAAAAAAGACAGAGAGACAAAGTGATTCTTAAATATTTTCCTTCTCTGCAGTCACTCAGGGAGGAGGGGGTGAGGGGCGACGGAGACTGGAAGGGGGGACAAAGGGGGTTTAATAGGCTCCGGTGACAGCACAGTGTCCACATTGGGAAAAGATTAATGACGAAAATTAATCGCCTGACCTTTCTTTCCAGGAGCTGGAGGTGAGGCGGGCCATTAAAGCCTCTTATGTTGTAATTAACGTTGGAGGGGAGAAGAGAGCTGCCTTCAGAATGGATGTGATCATTTAATTAGGCTTAGGCGTAGGTGCCACAACAGGTCCGGAGAAGTCATAATTTAACTATGGCTTTAAATTACACAGGCAGAGTGGGGATAGCAGCGTTTGACGGCAGGAGAGCCTGCTGCGGAGCTCAGGAAAACAATTAAATAAACACCTCAAGTGAGGGAGAGAGACGGTGACAGAGAGACAGACAGACGGACAAAGAAAGCAGTAGGCGCTGACAGCGAGGGCAGTCGGAAGCTGGAAGGATACAGGAGAAAGTGCTGCAAAGAGGGGCGACATTAGGAGTCACGTGAGGGAGAAAAAAGTGATATCGCAGAGTTAGCAAAGGCCTGGAGGAGCGTGTGTGTGTGTGTGTGTGTGTGTGTGTGTGTGTGTGTACGCGCGGGCGCGCGCGCGCGTCCGGACAAGTACCTCGGAGCGCCCTCAACTCCAACAGAGATGCAAACAGCATCCACCAAGACACCAAGACACCGACCTCCGAGAATTTGCAGGCACTGAGCTCAGAAGGCAGGCAGGGCCAAGCATTTCACTGGGTCTTCGCCTTCGCGGGGGCCTCTCTCCCTACATTCTCCCTACCAGAGTTTGGGCGCGACGAGTCGCCCTTCCTTTCTAATATGGACAGTCTGGGGGTTCCCGAGTGCCACGCGGTGCCCGCTTCCTAGGGGACACGCAAGGCTCGGCCGCGCGTCCTCGGGCTGGTGTAGAGGCGCAGGGCGCGCGCACCCGGGGTGCAAAGCCCGGCCGGCCGGACTGGGTGAGCGAGCTGGGTCGGCACCGGCCCGGGGAAGTTCAAGGCCGCGGCACTGAGCAAAACGTAGGGGTAATGACCCGCCGTCTCTGGGGCGCCGAAGCCGGCGAGTTGCTCAACCTGCGGCATTAGTCACTGGGCGGCAGGAGCGGGACCGCCGGAAAAACGCGAACAGAGCGCTTCCGTGCTGGGGGAGGGGAGGAGAGGAGGTACTGGCGACTCGGCCTAGGCCGGGATGAATGGGCAGCGGGGAGGGGCAGCATGGAAAGCCCGTGGGACTTTTGTGAAGGACTTTTACAGAGGTGCCACCAGCTTTGTTCAGGACGGTGGGGGTGGTCGACTCCCGAATGGATCAAAGAAAGGCTTGGGGTGGCGCCCCAGGACACCTGGGTCCCAGCTCTGCCGTTAGACGCTGGTCACTGTTGGGATTTTCTGGGCCCCAGGGGACTGCAATGACCTCACTCTAGTCCTTCAGGGGCTGGTCAGAGAGGGCACTGATGAAATGAGTCTGGAGAGACGGAGAGAGACCAAGAGATGGAGTGGAGGAGGTGGGGCAGGGCGGGACTTCCTTTATGCTCCTACTGGCTCAGGGGCTCAGGAGTCCTCCAGGGACTGGGCCAAACCCAAGCTGCCAACCCTTAAGGTCTGGCTGGTGGACAGCACCTCTCCCCCTAAACACAAACCATTTCAATTGGAAGAAGAGAGTTATAGATGAGGAAGAATATGATAAAGATGCCCTGCACCTTCCCACTCACTCACTAGCCCCCACCCCGAATAATCAAGCTGCAAGACCCTGCCTCCTGCCCCTTCTCTACAAAAAACACAAAAGCCACCAAATGGTCTCCTGTAGGACATTTTTACTCCCAGATCAAGACAGAGTTTCCAGCTTGATTAAACATCCACAAATTCTCCAAATTAGTGAAACCCTCAGTTGGAGCTTTGTCCCTGCCCCTCTAGTTAATTGAATGATGAATTGATTGATTGATTGTCTCAGGGGTTTTTGGTCTCTCTTGAAGCTCAGTACTTTGTTCTGAGAATGTCCAGCCTGTACTGGGCACAGAGGGACTGGAGAGCGATGGAGGGGCTCTTCTCCTCAGACCAGGGCTCTTACTGGCCCAGGAAGCCCCTGGCCGTGCCTCGACTGTGCCGGGGCTGCCTGTGCCGTGTGACTAACTGAAAGGCCTGAAATCCCAGACCCAGAACTGAGGCCCTGGCCTGAGTCAGACCGGGGGCGGGGCGGGGCAGGGCGGGGGGGTGCTGGGGGGGGCAGAGGCTGCCTAGCACCAGGAAGGCCAGATGGGGAGTGTGGAAAGAAGCTGGGAACCAGAAAGGCAGGAAGGGAGGGGAGGGGATGTTAGTAAACAGAGAAGAGGGAAGGGGCTGTGGGGAGAGAGGTGAGCCTGGACCAGGCCTACTGGCTCCTTTGAAGCCCCTGTCCTCCACTCCCTACCTGGGACACTGCATTCCCCACAGACCCCCAGCTCATAAGAGACATTTCCTCCCACTAAAAGATTGTGGACTCCAGGGACCCTCTGTCCTGTCCTTCCTATTTTGTTCAGGATAAAATCTGAACTGGTAAGAGCCTATGAGGCCCACTGTGCCATGGGTACCTACCTCTCCGTTTCAGTCTCATCACCCTCTTCCCTCCTCATACCTCCCTCTGCTCCAGCCATGCCTCCCTCCTCCTCTCTCTCCCCAAACTAGCATTTAAGCTCCCTGACGGCCAGACCAAGCTGTGAGGTTCGCTTGTTATTCTGCAGTGCCTAGAATGGTGTCTGGCCCATGGTAACTGCCAAGTAAGCATTTGTTGACTAAATCAGTCTTACAGTTCTGTTTCTCCAAGTCCCCTACTCCCCAGCTGGGTGTGGCATGCACAGAAGGCCTCTCCCCCCCCTCATGGACCTCTCATACCCTGCTTTAGCTCTTCCTTCTCTTTGTGATGTTTCCTCCTCTGCAGACACCAGAATCAAATGTTTCTGGGAGGGTCTCCTACAGAGGCAACAAATCACCCCGCAGCTAAATAAAAGTCTACTTGGGGTCTCTGACCCAAGCCGCCAGGAGAGAGAGCTCAGCCCAGCAAGTGCTAGGACTCACCTGGCCAACCAGTGCCCCCCATCCCATCCTATTTAGGGCCCTGCCAGTGCATTTCTGGAAGATGGAGGAGGAAAAAGCAACGGGGGAAACAGCTTGTCAGAATAGACAGTAGCATTATCCCCTTGGGGTGAAATGAACAGAAGCGCGGGGGCCCCGTCTGGAGGAATTTAGTCAGGAAGACTCTGGGAGTGGGTGAAGGGGGGTCTGCCTCTCCGTGAGAACAGCCCAGGCCACTGGCCTGTTTGTTTTTCTGTCTGACTGTTTGTTGGATGGGGGCGGGACAGATAAGGACATGGAAACAACCTTAAAATAACCTCCACAATTCCCTCGGCGCTGCCAGGACTGGGTGCTTGGGCCTAATGTGGAGCTTGCAGGCTTGTGTTGTGGCTGAGGGGTTGGGGTCATGGGCCGTTCTGGCCTGTCTGCCTGTCTACACACACTCACGTGCTCTTGCCCGGTCCCCAGTCCCAGTTTGCTCCCTTGTATGCTGAGTGAGCTGAAGTTGATTTCAATCCTCTCAGCTGACACGAGCAGGAATAAATAATCCCATGACTTGAGTTAGGGGGCAGGGCCCCAAGGAGGCGTAGCAACTGCATAAATCCTGAAGATGTGGGGCTCAGGTGGGCCCCACAGAGCACAGGGTCACTCCCTGGGACTTATGACTCCTTAATTCAACACTTGCCTCCTCCCTCTTTTTATCCCTGCCCAGTTGCATCCCACACAGATGGCTTAATCCTAGCCCCCTGCCTCTGCGCGCTGGGACACCTGGGACTTCCCTGCGGAGTGGGTTGGAGACACAGCGATGCAGAGACTCTCTTTCTCAGGACTCCCTCCTTCCCTATCCCCACCTTACAGGGCATTCACAGCCAAGGAAGCAGAGCTCTCCCACCTAAGATTAAGCCAGTTCGTACCCTTTTCCACTCCCATGAGGGGGTATGGATCCAGACCTAGGAATCACAGGGAGGCTCAAGACGATCCATCCCCCCATATCTGGCCCCAGGGTCTCAGATAAAAGTGCAGAATGAGGAACAGTTGTCTTGAAACCAACCTTTCCATGTTCTTTCACTCCCTGGTCCTTCTCTAGACCCAGATTGGAGGTCCGACCCACTCTGTCACCAGCTCAGAGCTTGGCCTTGAGCAAAGTCTTCTCCTCTGCCTATTGCCTGGAATATCACCCAACCAAGCCCTAAAAGTGGTGTCTGAGTTTTAAAAGAGGGGCTTCCCCGCCGCCCCCCAGCTGGCGTGGCTCAGTGGATTGAGCACCAGCCTATGAACTGGAAGGTCACAGGGAAGGTCACAGATTCAAGTCCCAGTCAGGGCACATGCGTGGATTGGGGGCCAGGTCCCCAGTTGGGGGCGCGTGAGAGGCAACCACACACTGATGTTTCTCTCCCTCTCATTCTCCCTTCCTTCCTCTCTCACTAAAAATAAATAAATAAAATCTGTAAAAAAAAAAAAAAAAAGAGGGGCTTTTTAACTCAAAGTTTTTGTCATTTGGTGGATGTGTTAAGTATAGGGGAAATTTCTAAAGTGGGGCTTTCTAATGGATGCCCCCTTGCATCAGAAGTCCCCTTCGAACAGCAGAGATCTGCCAATTCACCCCTTATATCTCTGCCATCATCACCCCAAACCCAAAATAGTTGGTGTTGGAGTTTTTAAATGTTTCTGAACTTAAGCAGACAGGGTCAAATTAATAATCATTTTCCAAAGTTTTAAAAAGGATGTCATTCATTCCTCCAGACATTAAATATTTATTGGGCAACAAATTCAGAGCGCTGGGCACCCACACAAAGATGAAAACCAAGATAAGTATGACAGTTCAGATTCCAGCTGTGTGGTTGATGGTTTACAGTCTAGAAGCCATTACCATTTAGCCATTCAGTGAAACAGAAAAAGATTAGAAAAGGAATCGGATAAGGGCAGGGAAGGGATAAGAGCAGGGTTAGGCTGTCACCTTTCTCTTCCCCTCCACCCCATGAGACAGAGGCGCACTATCCCTCTCTTGTTGGGTGGCTGATGCTCATTGCCTTTTTTTCCATGCCTGTTGTTAACTTCTAGCTTGGGCCTGAAGGTTGACTTGCAACTCCCAGTTCCAAGGAAGTTGGCTGGTCTGTGCCACGTTACACAGAGACTATTGTTGATTGGTTTCTTCAGTCACTTAACAGGTATTTCCCAACCACGACTCCGTACTTAACAGAAAACTCCTAAGCCACAGACAGATGAAGGACATGGACATTCATTCGGAAAGATTAAGCCAATGGTGATGCTGGCTGAAGTATGCTCAGCACCCGTGAAGGACAGACTGGCAGGGGCAGGAGCTCAGCGAATGGAGGTTGCCCTGGGGCAGGGTGGGGACGGGCAGTGAGGGAAAGCTCCCAAAGGGAGGTGGTACTGTAATTGTCTTTGCCAGGTTAGGTATAGCTGGTGTAGACCGGTGGAGTGAAAAGGGGAAAACTTTGGCATTCAAAAAGAGAGGAAGAGCAGGGATGGAAAACAACACATTAAGTTAGGCAAGTGGGAGTGAGAGGGAATGCTAAATTCCACGGGACTTTGAAGGGACTGGTCTGGCTGGAGCTGAGTTGCGGGGAACGGGACTGGAGAAGTAGGTGAATGGAGATTTGCTTGGAGATGACCTTGAGGCAGTATTAGTCAGCCAGTACCACAGTAATGCTGCCTAGCAAATCACATAAACACTCCATGGTTTACAACAACAAGCCTTTGTTTTTCTCACAGACTGTGGGTTGGGCTCAAGGCTACTCCACATTCTCTTTGACCAGCATGGCAATCGCAGGAGCTCAAGAGGCCAAGCCAAACAGCACAAACCTTTTTAATCCTGTGCTCTGGTTGCACTCACTGACATGCCATTGGCCGAAGCCAGCCACGTGACCAGGCCCACCATTAGTGTGGCTTGGTGGGAGAGGAGAGTCACACGACACAGGGTGTGAGTGTAGAATCCTATGACAGGCATGAAGAATCGGAACCAGTGATCCCATTCACCTCAGCTGCTGTATAAAAGCCATTGAAAGTTCCTAAAAGGTTCAGTGGTACAAGCCACACCCTATGGCGGCTGAATCCCTCAGTTTCTGAAGCTCCTTCACAGACACTTTTCCCGTTTCCGTCTTCAATCCTCTGAAGCGGGCGTTGTGATCCCATTTTTCAGGTGACAAAAGGAGACTCAGAGAAGTGATGTGGCTCAACCGAATGACACAGCTGGAAAGAGATGGAGCTAGATTTAAAAGATTCCAGGGAATCTTTGAGCTCTCAGCCTAGACCTCCTTGCTCTCCACGGCTGATTTAAAAAGCTGGACCGGCGGCTGCATGCAGGATGGAGGGAGCCATGGGGGGCTGCAGACAGCTGGCAGCTGAGAGATGTGACCATGGTCCCAGCCCGATGAGGAGGGCACCAGCTAGGCTGGTGGCAGAGGAGGGGAGACAAAGGTTTAAGATTTTATGGTTTGTTTTTGCATTATTTTCTTCCTTTATTGAGGTATGATTTTCACTGAGTAAAAAAGGCACAGGTCGTAAGTGTACAACAAATGAGTTTTGTCAAATGTCACCGTGTTAGCAACATCAAGTCCAGGTAGAGAGCATTTCCAGAGTCCCAGCAAGTTTTCCAGGTGGCCCTTCCCGTTCCATCCTCTTTCCTCCAGGCAAACATTTTTTGGACCCCTTATCACCATAGATTAGTCTTGCCCGCCTCTGTACTTTATATAAATGGAATCACACGTTTGTTCTCTTTTGGGTCTGGTTTATCTCACTCAGCATAATGTCTTGGAGATTCTTCCAGGTTGCTGCATGTTGCAGTAGTTTATTTTTATTGTAATACATATCCCATTGCATGAATTTACCACAATTTAATCCATTTTCCTGCCGGTGGACATTTTGGGTCATTTCCAGTGTTTTGGCTATTACTAGCAGTGCTGCCATGAACATTCTAGGACAAGTCTTCTTGTGGACGAGGTTCTCATTTCCATCTGGGTATGTCCCTAGGAGTAGAATAGCTGGGCGGTAGGGTAGGTGTAGATCCAGGTCTTCTGGTCCCAGCAGCAGACACAGTGATCTATTCCAGGATGTAGGGCAGCAGAGAGGCTTCTGGAAAGCCTCAGCGTAGGAGCAGTCTGTCCCCCCTAAGGTCATGCCCTCAGCACCATGTTCATCCTCCTTGTCCCCCCCTCCACCACCAACATTGCCCCGTTTGCAAAATCTAGCTGCCCCCCTGCCCTTTAACCCAGAATGTCCTCCATGACCTCCCTCCACTCCATGAGCCTGAGCACTCATTTCCTCCCAGACTCATTCCCCTCCGTCTCTGGCAGTTCCCTCTACTTTACTTGACGCCATCACAGCTGACTGCCATGGTGTGTCTCCCCCTCCAGAGAGGGAGCTTCTTCGGAGCAGGCTCTGCGTCTTATTTACCTTTGTGTCTTTGGCACCCAGCACACAGGAAGTGAACAATAAATATTTCCTGAAATAAGGGAGGGAGGAATCTTCCCCTAACTAGAGTCACATTCTAAGGGACCTGATAAACTCATTCACATGAAGACACTAGGCAACTGAATTCCAGGGAGAGCTAAATAGATGAGAAATCCCTTAACCCAAAGGATTGACAGTGGCATTGACAGTGGGCTGCTGAGGAACATGTACGCGTATTTTAGCTGGGGTCCCCCACAGTGAGGCGCAGGCATCCCACACGGGAGACCGTCTCTGCGCGAGACCAGCCTACGCGTCTGTCTTCGTGTCAGCACCACCACCGTCAGTGCACACTGACCCTGTGCCAGGTGTGTTGTCCTGTTCAGTCCTCACTGAAGGTTCAGACCTTATGCAGTGGCTACTGTCATCATCCCCATTTTACAGATAAGACAGCTGAGGCACAAAAAGGTTAAACCACTGATCCAGAGACACAACGCTACTAAGCAAGGCGCCGGGAAGGACTGGAACCGAGGCTGGCCGACTCCCCAGCCCATTACCCAGCCCAGTGCCTGTCTATGACCCATCGGAACATCCTCCTGGAGAGGCCTCTGGGGGTGACTTGGAGGTCAGGGCGTCAGTCTACTAGAGTTGTAGGGTTTAAGGTGAACTCACAAAGCCAACAGCGAAACTTGTATGAAGGCCGAGGAAAGTGAGAGAGGGCAAGCAGCCGCCCTGTGTGCGTCCGTGTGCAGGAGTATGTGTGCATGTGTGCCCGTGCTCACGTTGGTGGTCCAGCGTGCATGTGCACGTGCGTATATGTGCATGCACGTGAGCATGCATGGGTGTGTGTGAGTACGTGCGTGTGCCAGGGCCAAGGGAAGGGGTGTGCCAATTAGGAGAAGGCAATCAATGTGAAGTTTCCTCCCATGGTCAGCACACAGTAAATATTTGCAGACTCGAATTAAAATGCTAAACAGAGTGCTCTACAAATGTGAGGTGTTACTATTACTATTATCTCCAAATTGCAGACCTTAGGAAAAGGGAGGCAGCTGGAGAGTTGGCGACAGGGTTAGTTAGCCTCCATTCACCTCCAAACGGCACTGCACTGACTCCCCTACTCAGACACTTTCCGGGTGGCTTTCCTCCTGAGGAAAGATCCTTCAAACAGGGATCTTGCAACCCATGAAGATGGCAGTGACAATGACAGTAGTAACTCGCATGCAAGGAGCCCCCTGTGTGAGCCACCCTGGGCTAAGTGCTTTGCGTGCCTGTTGTCCATGTCTCCTCCCAAGCAGCCAGCGAGGTGGGGACCATCAGAGTCATGAATGTTCCCAATGCACAGAGAAGAAACGTGAGGCTCAGAGGCGTTGTCCGAGAACGTGTGTGGGTATTGAGAACGACTAGAGGACTAGGGCTGTACTTTTGCCACCAGATATACCCAAGTCCTCTTGCACAAGGCTAGCACATAACAGGCTAACGGGTGGTCAGGGCCTGGCAACGGACTGAAAACTGTGGAGTGACGGCCCTAGAGCCGGTGGTCAGCCCTGAGCTGGGCACTTCATCTCCTACCACTTCGGTTTCCCCACTGGCAAAGTGGGAATGAATAATTGCTACAGTGGAGAGTCGCTGTGATGAGGGAACACATGTAAAATGCCTAGTACCCAGTGAGCACTCAAATATGTTAGCCATTATTATAAATGTGCTGAGTTCTCACTTGAATCAAATACTTATTCCCTCCCCCACAAAGTAATCCAGTTAGGTTCAGACCACTGGTGCACATTTAGGAGTTACCTAGTCCCACCTCCTTCAGTCACGGATAAGAAAAGTAAAGACCACAGTACAGATCCAAGGTCACACGGCTCATAAGTGGCAGGGCCTGGACACAAACACAGATTTTGTCTGCCCGGGCAGGGCTTCTCCACCTACCCAGAGCACCTCTGATGGGGGCTCCGACTGCCCTCATGGAGCTGGCCTGAAGATGCAGAGGGGCCCAGGACAGGTGGGGAGGGTGCCAAAGCCCGAGGGGAGGGCAGCAAAGCCCAGGGGGAGTGCAGCTGCCACGTCCTCCCACAGTGGATGCCAAGCAAGGAGGCCAGAGAATGGGCAACCCAGGGGATTATGAGAGACAGACTGTCATTCCTTAAGGCCCAGAACCCCTCAACCCTCCTAGTCTCATGGGGGAAAGCCCCTTTCTCCTCCCTGCTCCCCAGCCCCACTAGTGTTATGGCCAGCCCCACTAGTGTTATGGCCTTCAACAGTTTGAGAGCCACTGACCAGGAGAGGCAGAGAGAGAAAGGGAAAGAGAGAATGCTCTTGGCCCATAAGCTGGCCCCACCCTCTGCCCTGGGCCTGACTGCCACTGTCGAAGGCCCTCATCCTCACTGCGCTCCCTCCTGACTGCCATATAAACCCAGAGTCCACAAAACTCCCCTGTCAACATGCCTCCTCCCCGGAGGTCCAAGGCCTTAAAACTTAATAGTCTCTCAAATGCTGTAACGCTAGAGGGGGCTTTTATGGACTCAACAGGGATAATATTATGAAGGGGCGTTAGCTGCCTAAAGTGGGCTGCTCACAGTGGGCCACTGGCCCCCAGCCCCTCACATACACATCAAGCGGCCTCTGAGGGGCCCCCTCCACTGCAAGGGCCACCAGCTCTCTCTCCAAGTGCCCCCGTCAGTCAGCCCCTCTGCATTCTAACAGGTTATTACAGAACAGTTCGCTGCAAACAGGGACCTAGTGGGAGGCTGGGACCCCTCTGGCCCGGCTCGATTGAAGCTAGACCAGTGGGGGGATCGGTACAGGGAAATATCTCGGTGACTAATGAGCGGGCAATTGAAGGCTCCCTCATGTCAATGGGGAGCAGATGGGGAAGGAGGAGAGTTCCTGAGGCCTGGCCTCAGAGGTACGGGTGGTGGGAGGGAGGGTCGGGCAGGGAACCTGTGTGGGGTCAGCAGGTGGGGGAGGGGGGAAGGGAGGCCTGGCCCCAGCTGTCACCAGCGGAAGAAAAGGACTTCTGGGGTCCAGATCCAGGGGCCCCGAAGGTGGACCAGGGGTGAGGCCACGGGGTGCTCTGGGCCACTGCGTTTTCCTTCTCCGCGTCCAAGGGCCACGATTTTCTGTTTCTCGCTTCTTGCTCTGTTTCTCCCTTTCTTGCCTATTCAGCATGTGCTTCTGTGTCTGTCCTGCCCTGCTGTCTCCCTCCTCTTCCTCCCTGCTCCCCCTTCTCAACCCCTTCTTTTCTTCTACTACTGAGACACCACACATAGGGATTCTGCCCAGACTTCAGTAGGAGTGGGTAGCCCTCCCAAATAAATAAAATACTAAATAACACTAAATAAATACCCTGACTGACTTGCCAACAGACACACACACTCACGCTTATCCCAGACACACATGTGCACACACGCACACACACAGGCATGCACACATATTTTCTTCATTACCTCCTCTAATACTGTCTTTCTTCCATCTTGAGTTCAATGTTGTTTTTTGTCTCTTTTTGACCCTCCCCCTCCACTTCCCCTCAATTTATTCCAGCTGTGAAAACCTTTTTCCCATCTCCTCTGTCACCCCGGCAGATAGGTGAGTGGCAGGCAGAGGAGTCCACTCCGCAGCCACTGTTGGTAATCGGTGCCAGATGTCGAGCTGGCCCCCAGCCCAGCCCCAGGCAGGACTCCCGCGCCCGGCTGCAGCATCTGGGTGTGAAAGGCGAGCTCCAGCCCAGGCCTAGGTCTTGGTGGGATCAGGAGCCCAGGGTCAGGAAACACGGGTGGGGAGGGCTGGGTCCAGGGGCTGCGGGAAGGAGAAGGCTGGGGTGCAGAGGATAAGTGTGTGGGAGCCCCTCGGAGGAAGGTGTCGGTCGGTGACAGGTTGGCTGGGCTGACAGAAGCCAGGATGGCCCAGAGACCAGACGCTGAGAGCAGGCTTCCCGTGGCCCTTGTCAGCCATTTTGTTTCCTGGGGGGCGGGGTGGGGGGAAGATTTGCTACTGCTGTTGTTTGTAATTACATGTATCTGGTAAAATACGAAAAGCCAGTTATAACACTGCAGAATTCTCCACAATTATTCTACGACTAATGGTAATGAAACCAATTAACATGTACGGAGAATTTTAGGTGCTTTTTGCGGACGTGAATTCACTCATCCTCCCATCTAATTGTCACAGCAATCCCACTGGGAACCATGATTGTCCCCATTTTACAGATGCAACAAAAGAGGCCTGGGGCATCTCACTGGCCCGTCTAGAAAGTGTTGGTATCAAGACTGGAGCCCAGACCGTCTGATTCCAGAGACCACATTAGGTTCTCAGGAAATGCTTTAAAATCTTAAAAAGCCAGAGCTGGTCGGAACCTGGTCCACTCCACTTTCTGAAGGAGGAACAGAAGTCCAGAGAGGAGAAGTGACTTGCGCAAGGACGCACAGAGTTGGGCCCACAGCAGGGCTGAATCCCAGGGCTTTCGGTTCCTCTTCCGAACCCTCCACACAGCGCCGAAGCTCTGACTTGGGTCCGCATGCCCTTGGCCGTGAGCCAGGGGTCCTGGAGGAGGTGCCTTTTGTAGGGCTTGGAACGAGATGAGGCTCGGAGACAGGCAGACAGGCAGAAGGAAGCACTCGCAGTGGAAAGTATTCTGCTCAATGGTGGGGCTGGCAGACGGCATTAACTATGTGTGTCTCTACTGCCAGGCGCTCGGGTCACAAAGGGCCTTAGAGACAAACTCTGCCCTCAAAAAAAAAAAAAAAGAAAGAAAGAAAGAAAAGAAAAAACAGCAAGTGGATAGGGAACACCATAGGGGGTGGAAGTATACTGTTTTAGATAGAGTAACTAGGTGATATTTGAGCAGAACCCTGAAAGAGCCCTGCGGACACCGGGGGTAAGTGTCCCAGACAGAGGGACGGCAAGGGTGAAGACCCTGAGTCAGGGCCGTGCTTAGTTGTGTAATGTGTCCAGGGTACACAGAACAAAGGAGAGAATAACAGCAAGTCAGAGATGGGAAGGGGGCAGGTCACCTAGGGCCCTGTGGCGATTGTAATGACCTGGCTGTTACCCCCAGTGCAGCGGGGGGAGCCCTGAGGGGCCTCTGAGCAGAGGGGGACATAGGGACCAGCGGGCCACAGTGGAGGTGGCGAGAAGTGGTCAGGTTCTGTGGATCTATTTTGGAATTAGAGCCAATGTGTTTTCCTGAGTTCGGTGTGTAGTGCGAGAGAAAGACGGCAGTCAAGTAGGACCCCGGTTTCGGCCTGAGCAACTGGATGGACAGAGTGCCTTTCCTGAAGTGGGAAGACTGCAGAAGGAACAGGTTTGTGGGCAGATCAGGAACTGGCTTCTGAACCCGCTGACTCTGAGGCGGCTGCTCTCAGCACCTCCATGAGTCATTTTGGAGACTGGGGCAAAAAGGGCAATTGGCAAGATTGATTCTGTATTTATTTAAGATGGAGAACTATTTTGTTCATCATGGATTTTTTGGTATTAATTTTGATGTTTTAAAATATTAAACCAAATATGATTGATCTCAATTACTGAGGTTTTGTGCTCCCACTTAAATTTTGTACCCCAGCCTCACCCTGCCTGTTACGGGCAGCCGCGTGGAATGCAGGGTTGGGCTAACCCTCTTAATTCCCAGACCCTCTCTGTCCACCGTGAGCCAGCGTTTCCCCCAAACCCCGGACCCATGGCAGGAATGTGACCAAAAGGGGAGCCACATGCAGCCAGGAGGTGGTCCTGAACAGGGGACTTGGCCGGGGTGGGCAGGAAAGCAGCCTGTTCAGATGTGTGGCTGTCTGGCCTAGAAGCAGCCAGAAGGGCGTGAGTCCGTCAGCTCACCGCGCCCCACCCGGCCCGAGTGATGGATGGCATCTGTCTTCTGCTTTATTAAACTCACGCCGCTCAGTTCAGCCCTGGATTTGCAAACGGCTTAATAAGCATTTGGAAGGGATTGGGGAGGGAGTCCGGGATTTCAGAGGGTTACCAAGACCCAGACAGGAAACGGCTTGCGCCCTGAGTGGGCCCCAGGAGGGAGTCAGGTGTCCAGGTGGGCAATTGGCGGGGGGAGTATTTGGTTTCACAGAAGGCACTTGGGTGCCCCAAAGAAGGGGGGCCACAGCCCTCGGGGGCCACCTCTTCCCCGGCACTGTTGTGACCACACACTAGGAGTTCACAGTACCTACATGGGTGTCCTGGGCACTTGGGAGGGCAAGAGTGGCAGGGACTGAGTGAGGATGAGGGGAGGAGAAGTGACCTCCACCCTTGGGGTGTTCCTAGCTGCAGAGGACAAAGGGAAATGCAAACAGGTGTCCCTGCAGCCAGCCCCCTGCGTTCCCTTCCCACTTCTGAACTTCCACAAACTCCATAGCATGTGCCCTTGCTTTGGAACCAACTGTACAACTACTGACACTGGCACTGAGAGTGGGTACCAGGCTCCCCTTCTCTCCCAAGTGGGACTGGAAGCTCCCAGCGGGGAAAGGGTAGAGCAAAGTCATCTTCTCCCTGCACAGGCAAGTTGGGCCCCACTTACGCGGCGCTGCACGGGAGCCAGTTCACACAGCGTGCCAGAACAGATTTCAGGCATCTCCTCCTGAGTCCCCTCGGTGAAGGTCGCCCCGGGAGGGGCGGGGGTGTGCGGGGCAGAGTGGTGAAGTATTTACACCCCAGAAATCAGCGAGCACTTTCTTTTTTCCTACCAGAGAGCCAGCTACTGAATATTTACCAGCAGGCCTCTGTCTCACGTGCTCTTCCACCAGCAAGAACCACAAGCCCCCTCAGATATACATAAAGATCAGCTTTTCCTCCTGGACAGTGGAGATTGGGACTGTGTGTCCCTTTTTAATAAGGACAGCACCCCGTGTGAAGCAGCCTCAGCTGTCTAGGCTCCAGTCATGGCTCTGCCATTGAATGGTGACATACAATGTTCTTCAGGTAGATCTTGGAGGGGTTGTTCTGAGATTTCAATGAGATAATATTGGAAAGATGCTTTGGAACAGGCCTGCAAATAGTAAGTAGCCAATAGATACTAGTTCTTACTCTGTGTCTCTGTGGTGCTAAATACCTTGTCCTAACTGAAGCCTTATAACAACCCTTGAGGGAGATACTGTTGTTATCCCGATCCTATAGATGGGAAAAGTTAGGCAAAGGTGTATTCATACTTTGCCTGAAGTCACCTTGCGACAGAGCAGGGATTTGAACCCAGGACTGTCCTGGTGGAACACTCTGGCTCTCTCACTACCATGTCGTCAGATTTCTCCAACATGGAAATGAGGTAGGAATTGTTATAATGGCAGCAGTGGCCCTTGGTTTTTCTCCTCTCCCCATCTTGCCACCAGCAGTGATGGATCCTTTTCCTGGATGACTTCAAGAAAAAGCTCCTCGGAGCCCTGTGCTCCCACCCATCACCTCCACAATTACCCGCGTCCATCCGACAGTCCCTCCGCAGGCTGGGAACTATGTTCTCAAGGAAATTCACATTTGCCTCTTTTCCAACTTACCGCTTTTGTCTCTGGGCTGGTTCCTCCATCCGTCTCTCTCTCCCTCTCTGGTCCCTGTCTTCCTCTGCGCATGCCCCATCTCCACCCCGACTCCTCCCAGGCTGTGAAAACAACAGCTCAGGAGCTACCTGACTCCACCCAGAGGCCCACGGCCAGGGCCAGCAGAGCCAGCCCCAGGAGGTCAAGGGCCAGCAGCCTTCCCGCAATTTTCCTTCTAAGTCTCCTTTTTTTCTTTCGACTTCTTACAGATTTCACTTCCTCTTCTCCCTTTTTCTCCCTCCATTTCCTTTCTTCTCCTCTTCCTTGTTTGTCTCTTTGGTGTCTCATCTTTTTGTCTTCTGTTCCTCCACCTCTCTTTCCGTTTTTTGTCTCTCACTGGGTCAGTCTGTCTGGTGACAAGTGTGTATGTATGTGTTTCTCTCTCTTTGTCCGTTGAGCATGTCTGTATGTGTCTGTCTCTCTCCCTGTATCTCCTCGCTTTCCTCAACATCCTGAAGCGAGTGATGTGTGCGTGCACATGTGTTGGTATCTATGCATGTGTGCATGTCTCCTCACATCTCAGAGTCTAACTCCATCCACCTCAATGGCTTTCCTGCTCTGTGTCTGTGTTTTTGCCTGTGTGTCTCTCTATCTGCTGCTGACACTGTGCGTCTGTCTTCAGAGATGTCTCTCCAG
Source organism: Mormoops blainvillei (assembly GCA_004026545.1). Taxonomy (NCBI): domain Eukaryota; kingdom Metazoa; phylum Chordata; class Mammalia; order Chiroptera; family Mormoopidae; genus Mormoops; species Mormoops blainvillei. Next base: position 86,549 of record PVJD01001591.1, on the reverse strand, counting down.
TCTCTCTCCAGCAGCATTTGTTAGGGCTGCACTTTGGAGGCTCCCGGAGGAGAACCCCACTCACCCCTCCCAAAGTTCACTGCCTTGTCAAATGGAGCTAATCTCTTAGGGGAGGAAAAAGCCTCATTCAAACTGGGGTAGGGGGAGTAGAGGGGGAAGGGGAGGTCTCCTTGGCTGCAGCCTGAAAACACCCCGGCCCATAATACCCCTTTTGTTCTAGGCTGGTGGGAGGGGGTGGGCGGTGGAATGAAAGAGGGGGGATATTAAAGGAGCAGGTGAAAGACGTGTGTCTTCAGCAGCCAGAGATAAGCGCTTACCCCCTTCTAATCTGACGGAGGCCTATTATCTTCCCGCCACAGTCATTACTATTAATATTAAACACCCCCCAATCCAGCTAGAAAACAACCTGAAGGGGCTGACTCCCTGCCCCAGCCAGTTCCAAAGGGGAGACCCTGCCCTGACACCTCCTCCTACTATACTTGACCACTGCTCAGTCTCCCGAGACCCCAAGTCCCCTTGAACTTTCCCGTGACCTACAGCCTGCAAGAGCTCCCCTTCTCCACCCCCTCCCCTGGCCCTACCCAACAGCCTCCCTGATCACCAGCCCTTTCTCTCGCTAGCAGACCCCCTACTTCAGCTTTATTTCTGGGGGTTTCTCTATACCGTTCGCTACCCTCTTCTCTGCATGCAACCTGGGAGGGAAGACAGACGCATGCAGAGGTTTATTCCTCAGATTCTGACACCTGACAGAATTGGATTTACATTCCAGTGCCACCACTTTCAGGCGGGGTAGCCAGGGGCAATTTCTGTAATCCCCTGAGCCTCAGTTTCTCATCTCTAAAATGGGCACAAGTTATAATCTTTATGACACAGGGTTGTTTTAAGGATTACGTGAAAGAACAAATGAAAGCGCTCTTAATACATGCCTGATACATTTTAATGGCTCGGTAAACAGTGGTGGTAACTGTTGTTACTTGAACAAAGAGTGACTCTGGGCAGTAGGTTCATTCATTCCTTCATTAAGCCACTGGACAACCACTGGGCCCCTACTCCATGCCGACTTCTGCGTTGAGCACTGGAGATACAGGGATGGAGAAAACAATTCCTGCCTCTAAAAAGTCACAAACTGGTGGTGGCAAGAGACATATAAACAAGCAAACACATCAGTTCAGTCCTCAGTAATATGAACCACAAGCAAAGTTAGCACAAAGGGCTTTGGGAACGTGGGATGACAAACTCCCCTCTCAGTGGGTGATGCTGTGTCTACACTAGCAAAGGATTAGTTGCCTATTCCATATCTACAAGGTGGCGAGCCAGTTACCAGCACATTCATGTCTATGGTTATAGCTCCCCAGTCATAAGTCTTCTGTCAAGAGCAGCAGAGGTTTAGCTGGGGCCGTGTGTGGGGTCTCCTTCCCACACCCAGGGTCCTGGGTTAGAGCTGGCCTCAAGAGCTTGCAGACAGGGAAGGAAAAAAGTGAGAGCTAACATTTACAACGTGTCTTCCTTGGAGCCAGGCACCGGGCTGGGTGTTTCAGTATTAGAGAACTTACGCCCTATCACCACCCCTCCCAAGGCAGGCATCGTTGTACCCATTCCACAGGAGAACAAACTGGCTCAGAGAGAGCACATGGCTTTCCTAAGAGCCACTGCTAGAAAATGGCAGAGCAAGCGCTTAAACCGCATCTCTGTGGCTCCAAAATCCATGTTATTTCCATTTCTAGTGCATCTCAAATTTTCAAGCCCACCTTCATTCCATCTCCATCCTTAACATCGGGGAAGCTTGAAAAAATATACGAGAGGTTAGAGGGGATTGGGTACGGAAAACAGCCGCCTATGAGCCCCACACTTTTTTGATATCTCCTGTTTTATCTTAGAATCTACATAAACTTCAAATTTTACTCCAGAATATAGCTGTGGGTGTTATAAATAAAAATCAAGTTTTAAAATATCATTAAAAACTTTCCCCCCAAAATCTTGAACTAAAATGTGAAACTCCAAGGTGTGGGGAGCATTTGTTGTTTGTGCCTGCTCGGCAGCCTTGTCTACTTTTGGTAAGTACACCCTTTTCCGTCCCAGAATGGCTGCTCCCCAATTCCCTGACGTTCTATAGGGCTGCCAATCACAATTGCCCACTGCTCTGGCCTCAGGGTAGGTGCGTGAGCCCGGCCTAGCCAATCACTGCACAACATTTTTCCAGTCACTTGATTCATCAAAGAAGTGGGCACGTGACTTAAGGGAGACCAATAGGCATTCTCCCCTAGGATTTTATAGAAGAGGGTGTTGGAAGTAGCAGATGCTCTTTCCTCTGAGCTATGAGCATGAACTTGTCTGTTACCATGCTCTTCTACCCACTTCTCCCTGTCCTCTAGTAGATAAGAAGCCCTGACCTCCCTTTCTCTTCCCAGTCCCAGCATGGGGACGGGCGTAGGGAACACACCAATAAATAAAAATAAATAAATAAATAAATAAATAAATATAAATAAGTAAGTAAGTAAAAATAGGCAAGATATGGATGAGATCAAGAAAACAATGCCAGAGCCCTTGTGGGGTAGCTCAATTGGTCGTCCTGATATGTCAGGGTTGCAGTGTGGGTTGGGCATACACAGGAATCAACCAGTGAGTGTGTGGCTGCGTGGAATGGCAAGTCAATGGACCTCTCTTTCTGTCTGCCTGTCTCTCTCTCACCCTCTTCTTTTCTCTCTAAAATCAATTTAAAAGAAACTAAAGCCAATATTTCTTTTTTTTTTTTTAAAGAAAGAATTGCCCTGGCTGGTGTGGCTCAGTGGACTGAGCACTGACCTGCAAACCAAAGGGTCACCAGTTCGATTCCCAGTCAGGGCACATGCCTCGGTTGCAGGCCAGGTCCCCAGTAGGGGGCACGTGGGAGGCAACCATACATTGATATTTCTCTCCTTTCTCCCTCCCTTCCCCTTTGTCTGAAAATAAAATAAAGTCTTTAAAAAAATGAATGTAAGAGAGAAAGTTGAGGGCATCTTTTCAGGCATGGCAACCTCTACACGGTGCCCCTACCACGTGTATGCACGTGCACACACACACACTCCTGTCCTTCCTGGTATTTGAGTCAAAAAAACCCCTTCCTTTTGCTTAAAGGATTGGAGGTGGAGTTCTATCACTTGTTCCCTAAGCAATGCCTCCTGGAACACAGTCTTGCTTATTCCTCCCAGTTCACCAGCACCTGCAGGCAAGGGAAGGAGCAGGGGCCCAACAGACTTTGGAATTGCAGAAGCTCAATATATTTGGGGCATGAGTGTCACACTGCTCCTACCAGGAACCTGCTGAGGCCTCTCCCTCACAGACTCTAGGGTTGAAAAGCACCACAAGCAAAGGGAAAAGGGGAATCTCTCCCAATCAGGGGACTTCCTGCTGTCTTTCAGGAAGACAGACTCAACCTCCTGCCTCTGCAACACATCCCAGGAATCCCTTTAGCTGAGACACTCCCAGTCTTTCCAGCTGCAAGTTAAGACGCTTTCACCTTGTCCTATCCTCCTGGAAGCTAGACAATAATCAGTCTTTCCTCTTCTTTTCTCCTCCTTCAGAGGCTCAGCCTAATCTTCATTATTATTTTGCCCTTGTTTGTGTAGGTTCATGTACGCAGTATGTATTATGGACTGGCTAAGAGCTCAGGCTCTAAACAGAGTGCCCGGAAGCAGATCCGGGCTCTGTTACTTCTTAGCTGTGTGACGTGGGGCAAGTTGCTTACCTTCTCTGGGCTTCAGTTTCCTCATCTTCAAAATGAGAATGATTATATGAATAGATGTAAAGTGCTTAAACCGTTCCTGGCACAGAGTAAGCGCTCAGTAAATATTAGCTATTACATGTTAATGCTGGCTCTGCGTGTCTGTGTGTCTATCTGTGTCTGTGTTTTTAGCCCTCCCCACCTGACTAAGCGTTCCCTGAGGGCTGGAGACAGATCTTGTACATCTTTGAAGGTCCAGGGTCACAAAGTGCTTAGCGTAGAGAGGAAGCTCAAAAAATATTAACCGAATGAGTGGTGAATTAATGAAGATGGTTGGCTGAATGCTCTGAGAATTTGAATCCTGATTCCTGTCCTTAGGTCTCTCAATAGTCCCACCTGGGCAGTCATCAATTCTCTCTTCTCTTGCTCTTGCCCCTAGAGGGGAGCTTTGTCAGGCAGGGGGTTCACGAGCAGAGGAACAATGAAAGCAAAAGCAGTCGGCTCTGCCCTGTATACAGTCCTTGACAGCGTCCCGGGCTCTGTTGCAACCCCACACAACACTGTGATGTAGACTGAGAAAGGGTTGTCCTTAGGCCATTTTACAGAGGAGTGAACTGAGGTTTAGGACAGTTACGTGACTTGCCCAAGGACAGACACAGCTAGCTAGTGGTTCCGCTGAGGCCAGAGCCTGGTCACCAGACTTGGTTAGATCTCTGTCAGCCACATCCCAGTGACCAGATGCTCCCTCCTTACTTCCTCCTGGCCGAGGGGAAAAAAACAAGGCCTGGGCCACGCAGCATTCACCACACCCCCTCGGTGCTCTGTAATCTAGGCAAGAGCAGAGTGGGCCAAAAGCAGATGACTGAATTCATCTTCCATTTATCTTGATATTTGTCCAGCCCAGTGGGAAGGTAATGGAGAGGGAGGGAAAGCCCAGAGTCCAGGAGTGACAGTGACTCCAGAACACACAATGGCCCATTGTGCCCACCCCCACCCCCACCCCCGTGTGTCCCCTTCCTCTTCCACCACACCCAGCACACTGCGTCCTGTTTACCTGCCTCCGGGACCTGGCTCCATCTCAGGTGCCACTTCAACTGGGCTCAGGCACGGCATTGCCAAACCCTCTGCCCACAGGCCGAGGCTTGGCAGCAGGGCCCCTCCCTAAGGATTCCCCCAGCCTTTGTCCTACCCCACTCCCTCCTAGCCCAACGCAACGCCTCCTTTTGGCTCGTGGCACAGTAACTGGCACACAGTAGGCTCTCCAGAAGTGGTTCCTGACGATAGCAAGTGGTTCCTTGGTGACAATCATAGCCTTCAGGCATGTGGACCTCTGTGAAGGGAGGGCTTCTCCCTGCCTCCAAAGTGGGAGACAGTGGGAAAAGGAGATGGGCTGGGGGCTGAGTGTCAGCTAGACTCAGAAAAGTCTTCCTTTCCTGCCCCTTTTCCCTGAGCCTGGGATTGTGGGGGAGGGGGCAGCGTGGGAATACAGAAACTGCCAGTCTCTGGGGACATATGACCCATATTAGGCGTTCTCTTGGTCCAGCTGGGATGCCATTCTCCCACTCTCTCAGAAGTCAGAGGTCAAAGGTCAGGGCACCACCGAGGCCTTTAGGGACAGAATCCCAACCAAGAGGACAGATGGAGAGGCCTGGCTCCTTGGGCCCGGATTCCGTTCGGGAGGTCAAGAAGCCAGGTAGAGGTGGGAGGGGCGAGCCTGCGGAAGGAGGCAAGCATGAGTTCATTCATGCAGTCTCCAGGTCCTGGGACTGCGGCAGAGGAAGGGGGAGAGAGAGAAGGAGAAGTTAGCCGAGGGAAGCAAGAAGAGAGAAAGAGGAGGTGCCACAGAAAAAAATCCAAGAGGCAGGTGAGGATTGGGCGAGCAGAAAACCACACTCTCAGATAAGCAGGCTCCAGAAAGGGAGATGAGGTTCCCCCAGCTCGAAGGAGAATCAGACATAAACTACAAAGATTGCAATGGAGCTTGGAGAGCATCCAGTCCAACCCACTCATTTTACCCATGAGGAGTCCAAGGCCCAGAGAGGGGACATGTCTTGCCTAAGGACACATAGCAAGTCAGGACTCAGCCCAAGCCAGAGTCATAGAATAGTGGCTCCAAGCCAGAAGACATTTTTTGACTTTCTGCTGAGCAAGGTAAGGGGGCTTCAGAGTCCTGCTCTGCAAGAACAGCCATCACAGCTCACCCAGCCAGCGGTCAGGCATCAGAGGGAGGGGACGGCGCGTCCAGGTCCGCACCCACTGCACACGGCCTCATCCACTAGTGTCACTTGAACCAAGGTCCGGTAGGTTTTCTATTTTACACATCCCTTTCATCCACCACTTATTCTCTGTGCCCATCACTGTGCCAGGGCCCCGGGTTGGGAAAGGAGAGCAGGGGAGAGTGCCAGGGAGGCTACAAGGCGGTCTGTCTATGTCCTTTTGAAAAAAGGCGGTTAAAGGAGTCACTCATTCAGAGCTCACCATATGCCAGCTGCTTGTCCCGTGTCATCCCAACGAATCCTCACAGAGCATTTACTATTGTTAGTCCCACTTTTCAGATGATGAAATCGAGGTTCAAAGAGGCTAAGAAGCCTGAGATCCCACAGCTGATGTGGCAGAGCAGGAAGTCGAACCACACCCTCTGGCTTCGGAGGCCTTGTACTTAACCACTAGGCTGTACTGCCTCCAGATGAGCTTCAAGGGCTGCAGCAGTAAGGCCTGCCACCGGCACCCTGGGGTTCATCACACCTCTCCTTCCATCCCAGCCAGGGTGAGTCAGTCCCTCTTCTGGGCACACCCTGAAGCTTTTAAAAATACCGTACTTGGGCCTTATTTTCTGCCTTGTCTTAGAATAATTGTTGGCATGTCCGTCTCCCTGGCGAGTTTAAGGATAGAAATGGTCTTTCATCGTCTCTGAATCCCCAGTGCCTAGCACAGTGCCTGACACATGACAGATAGTCAATGATTGTCTTCCGAAGTAGCATAGCTGGGTAATATGACATCGCATATGAACACAAAATAAGGCCCAGGAGGGGCCCGAGGGGCCCCAGGGGCAACGGGCCTCACCCATCTCCACCTCCTGACTCCGGCACACTGGCTGGCATACAGTAGGTGTTCATAAGCGCCTATTGGAATGAGTACGGTCCATGTAGAGGGTGCTCTAAAGAGGAGGCTTCTGTGGGACCTGGAGGGTGGGGTCAGGACGTGTCAGACTGCATCTGGAGGGGGGCTAGAACCAAGGGTCTCTCCCCAAGAAGTCTGAGGCCGAGCCAGCCCTCCATGAGAGGCCACAGAGGACTGGGTCTCAGGGTGCTGGGGACCTCTTTTACGTGCCATTTGTTCCTAGGGACTCTGCCAGTATTCAGGGCAGGGGGCTAGGGGTGGGTTTGATGGAGTGAAGAGGCATGGGCAGGTTGGTGCCTGAGGACAGTACTCCCAGCCTGCAACTTTCACTGTTCACTATACAGCTGTCCTCAACAATGGGGGACAAATGGCTGCACTGTAGGCTTCAAAGTCTAGGAGAGAAGCCATGGAGACTTAAGAGATGGAATGACTTAAGAGAGGTGAGAGAGAGAGACCCACAGAGGCCTCTGGGGAGGAGAAGGAAGGTTGCTGAGGAAGGAAGTCTGCATTCTGGGCCAGCCAGGCCTCTGGCACCAGCCCCACTGGGCCAGGGTCCCAGGGATTTATTGACTGATCCTCAGATGACACACTCTCCCTGATTATTCTCTCTGCCCGTTTGCTGTCCTCACAAGATCCTATTGTCTCTGGACTTCGCTGGCCCAGGGCCTCCCCTCCCATCCACCGCCTGGAGGTAACGGGGGTCCCCTGGTGACCAAGCACCATGACCCTCCCTCGGCTTTGCTCTCCTTGCCTGAGGGTCAAGCTGCCAGGCCTTGGGGCAGCGCCAGGCACGAGGCTGGCAGTCCCTAATCAACCCGAGGAGCCGCTGGTGAGCAGGGTGAAGGCCTGAAACGTGCTGACGTTTGTGCTGGCTGATGCCCCTGCTCCGCGAGTCTGAGGGGAGAGGCAGCTGGCCAGCGGGGGCGTGTCATCAAGGAAGTGGGTGTCAGGGTGCTGGGTGAGGGGGCAGAGGACGGTCAGAGTCGAGGTTTTCACTGACCCTAGTGGGTGGGGGTAAGAGGAATTCATAAAAGTTTCTTTCTTCTTTAATGGTCATTTTTCCCTATCTGAGGGCCTGGGCAGGAGAGAGAGAGAGAGAGAGAGAGAGAGAGAGAGAGGGAGAGAGCGCGCGCGGGTGGGGGCAGGGCAGGTCCTCCGCAAGTGACACTTAATTCCTGGTCTGGACTGGGCCGGCGCTTGAAAGCAGCTAAATTAGCAAAACAGAAGTCAACTGTCGATTGCTTCATTGGAGGATTAAGTGTGATAAATGGGGGGTTTGTTCGCTCCCAGGTCCAGATGTTGTGTCTAAGTGAGGGGTTTTTTTCAAGTTTTTTTTTTTTTTTTTACATTCTTGGCCCAGGGCCCATATATATTTTGGATACTGCTGGGAGTATATAATATCATTGGAAAATGATGCGGTCTGCTAACCTTTTAAATAACATTTCCTCCCTCCTCTATTTTCTAATAGTTTGTTTTTCTTTCCATGTTTGCCTTTTATTGGGGGAAATTTTTTTTGGAAATTAATGAGGCCCAAGTTTAGAGAGAGAGAGAGAGAGAGAGATACATATACATACATACATTTTTTTAAAGGCGTGTAAGAGGTGGAGAGGTGTGGAATAAGGCTGGTGTAGGGGGAGGGCTGCTCTTTGTGTCTTTTAAAACTTTGCTGGTTTGACTTTTTTTTCTTTTTTTTTTTTTAATTTTCTCCTCAGAGGCTGCCGGTGGCCCTCCGGCAGGGCTGCGGGGTGGCACGCGGGCAGGGAGCCCGGGACTCTCCGTCGTGCCCGGCGCCCGCTCGCCCTGCCCGGGCCGCCCGGCTGCGCGCCGCCGGCCTCCGGGAAGAACCTGCCATTCCCCCTTGCAGCCCGGCCCGACGTGAGAGGGGGCGGGGTGGGGGCGCCTCCTTCCTGAGTGAAACCTACGGAATCCGGCAGGAATTCGGGCCTCCCAGATTTAAGAAAACAAACAAAGGAAAGATTGTCAGAGAGGGGCCGCCAAGAGCCGCCGGGCCGCCGCACTGCCCTCCGCACTCACCCCCGGGGCGTCCAGGATCTCCCGTCGGGGGCGGCACCCGAGGCTGGGGGGGCTCCCCCGGGTGGTCCCCGGTGGGCTTCCCTGCGCTGGGCCCGGGCTAACCTGCCATCCCCCTGTCTCTGGAGATGAAGAGGCCCCAAGGCGCCAGGGAAAGGAGGGTGACGCTGGGGTGGCTGACTGGTAAAGGAGAGCCTCCTGTCCCCATAGGAGTCTTTGGGGCACCCGCCAGCCTCGAGGCAAACCCCCGCAGAGCCCCATCCCGCACCCGCCCGCCGCGTCCAAGTCTCCCGGCCAGGTTTGGGGACAACCCTCGACGGCTCAGGTTGCTTTGGAGCGAGGGCTCTTCCTCCGCGCAGTCACCCAGGCTCCCCACGGCCAGCACTAGGTCGCCGTGCGGGCGGGCCCAGTCCCCAGCTTCGCCGGGGTCTAGGAAGAATTATAAAAAGTGAGAATGTGAGAAGGACGTTCTGTGAAACAAGAGAGATGGACACCCGTAACGCGGCAGCGACCCGGCGGTGAACATGTGGGTCTCAAAGGCCGGTTCTCCCTGGCCCCCTCAGCTCCTAGCCTGTGACTTTCTCGACTCAGCGATCGCGCCCGTCAGCCCTGCCTGTTTCCTTGTCTCTCCATCTCTCTGTGTACCTCTCTCCCTCTCTGCTATCTCTGCCTCCTTCTAAATCTGTATGTAGTTCCGTGTTGCTGGTTCGCCCTTTGTCTCTGGAGATGTCCCTTTTGGAAAAACTCTCTGCCCCTTTCATTCTGCCTCTCTTCGAGTGCCTGTCTGTCTGAGTCTCTATCTCTCTCCATCTTCCCCCCTCCCCGTTCTCCTCAGTCTCCCCACCCCGACCCCGCCCTAAGTAGTTCAGAGGACCGACCCGGGGCCAAGGCCGCCGGGTAGGGCCTTGCCGGCGCTGACAGAGCCTCGCGCCCTGCGGCCCAATGAGCGCGCGGCGCGAGGGACGCGGCATCTGGAATTGCGCTGCGCTCACGGCCAAGGCCGATTGTTTAGTCTGCGCGGCGGGGAGGGCGGCCTGCTCGGTGGCCCCACATCTGGAGCCGCGGCCAGACGGCCCTGCTGGCGGCTGGCCGGGGTGCGTGTGCATTTTTAACTCTGGGATTTGCTGACAAGTTAAGAAGTCAGAAAGTCAGTGGCGGCGGGAACTGGCGAGGCGCACAAGGAAGGGAGGGGCAGGCCGAGGCCCTGGCGCACAAGCTGCGGAGGAGACACGCTCCCGGGGCGCTCAGAGCCGCTAAACGAGCTGGCCCAGCGTGGCTTTCCCTAAAGGTCCCCCCTCCCGCAGCTGCTGAACGCCAAGAAAAGTGTTGACTTTTCTTCCAGATTGCTTCCCTCGCCTGGCTTTATCTTCTCCCATTTCTCTTTCCTCTTCATTAATTAAGTGGCTGAATTATCCCGAAATTCCACACTCCTCCCCAGTCAGAGCCCCTTGGAGAATCTCAGGGCTCCTACCTTTAAAGAAGCCAGGCGCCCAGAGAGGGCCCGTTAGGTGGTGGAGGTGGCTCAGCAGTTAAGTGGCAGAGCTAGGACCAGAGGTTGACCTCTCTTAACCCCTAGTAGGGTTCTTGGCTCAGCTCTGGGTCCCTCTTGGGACTGGTCCAGACCGATGAGTGTTCTCACATTGTCAGAGTTCCTTCCCATCCTTAAAAACATGCTTTTGCTCTTCCATTCATTCGTTTAACAAATATCTGTTGCACACTGTGTGTCGGGCTTGGGAAATGCAACTGTAAACAAGACAGTCATGTCCTTATGCTGCAGAACTTATATTTGAGTGGAGAAAACAGAGATGTGCGGGAGACAGAGACTTCACAGGGAACAAATAAACTATCTGAAGTTACCAATTGTCAAGGAACAGGAACAAAATAGTTAATGTTTATTGAGCACTTATTATAAGCCGGTGGCCTTTAGGTATTTTCATTTGCACTAACTCATCAAATCATCATAATGTCCCCATCGGGTAGGTGTGTCCCCACTTTGCAGATAGACAATCAGAGGCCCAGAAAATGTAAGTGATTTGTCCAAGGTCACACACATCCATTCACAGGTTGTGGAGTTGAGGTGCAGATTCGGATCCGACTCTCAAACCAGATCTCTTACACTGACATTAGGGTACAAGGGCCTGCAGGAGAACTTCATTGTTGTTCAGAATTGGGTAACTGACATCCAGGTGGTAGACAATTTCCTCCCAGCAGCAAAACAAGTAGTAACCGGGCCTCTGCTACAACGCTTATTACTGGCATTTGTGTACAGCTTTCCTTTTCAGAAATCATTTCCACTTGCTCGGTCACCTTTAATCTTCACCATACCTTGGAGATGCAAGCATTATTATCATTTCCACTTCCACATCTGAAACCTCAGGCCTACCAATGCCCCCAAGGTTTTCTGGAACAGGGAGTTCCTTTTCTCTCTAATTTCCATCCGATCTTTTTTCTTGTTTTGTTTTCCGTGGAGACAGACCTCAGTACCCACCCTCACCCCCAGGGAATAGTGACTACATCGTGCCCTCTCTTGGCCTCAGTATCCTCCCTTTTGAGATGAGAGATTTGGAGCAGAGCAAATCTACTTTTCTTGGGTCACAGACTTCTTTTGAGAATTTTCTGGAAGCTCCAGATCACCACCTTAGAACAGTTTACATGCACACATATACTCACACACTCTATTTTACATGTGTTTTCAAGAGACTTAGGGACTCCCAAAGCTTCTCCATGGGCATCCTAAGAATTCCAAGACCCCCAGGTTAAGAATTTCTGTCCTAAGTGGTTTCTACTCTCACCAGCTCTTGAAAACCCCACTGCTGACTTAGAAATAAGGAACCACAGTGCACCTTTCTGGATTCCCTTGGATCCCTTTTGGATTTTTTCCACTGAGGTGTCAGCAATTTGAAGCCCTTTGGTCTTTTTTCTTTCTTGATGCTTTCTTGACCTCTGGAGTGGTTGTGGGGCAGGAAGAGTCGGGAGGCATCCCTGTAGGGCCAGGGGCACACACTTGTGTGTTCTGGCCACGGAATGTATGTAACTAGGGTGCCACCGGGCACCTCTCGTTTGAATGACACCTGGAGAGGGGAACCTCCCCCAACCCCTATCACAAGCCAGCCTTACCTGCTCTGAGCACCCCTCAAAGGGCTGCTGCAAATTATCATAGCAGGGCTGTGAGAGAAGCAGAGAAGGTGGCAACGTCCCAGCTTTCCAGAAGGAGCAGATGAGGCCCAGAGTGGTCATGTGTCTTGCTGGGCATCACACAATGAGTTCAAAACTGAGCAGCAGGGAGAATCCAGCTCTAAGCCCAAAACTCCTCTGGCCCACAAATAATGATGGTGTGCCTACTGTGTGCAGAGCTCTGTGCTGGAGTCTGGAGGGACAGATGAGTGAAGAATTCAGCAGAAGATGCTACTGGCGCCTCACCTCATAGGCTCACCCCTAGGCCAGCCTATTAGTTCATCTGCTGCTGTGATGGAAAGGGGACAGTAAGCCTGGAATTGTCCACCCCAAGTGGCCTTTCTGCTTCTCACCTACATAGTTTCTCTAGTGCTGGGCCTGAGGGAGCTTTACTCAGCCCACAGGGCATCTCAGAAATGCCAGGGATTTATGGTCCCAGGGACAACCCTCAACTCAAGAGGGCTAAGAGTGGGTGGATAAATACCCTGGTTGCCTCAGTGGACGGGACGAGTCTATGGTGTGTCCTCACAGTTCTCCAGCAAGTCCCCATTGCCCCAAGTGTAACTCCTTGTCTGTTCTCCTGCCCTTCCTGGCTCATCTGTTCATGCCTTCCCTCCAGCTTCCAGGGACCAACTTCCAAATAAACGATCTGCGCTCAAGTCCTTGTCTCAAAATCTGTTTTCCGGGGCCCAAACTAGGACCAGCCCTCTCCCACCACATGCCCCTGCGCACACAAACACACACCCACCCATCCCTGTGAAAACACAGGGCATAGAGAAATGTGCTGCCCAGTCGTGTCTGGGTGGCACCAATAATAAATGCTGACACACATGGAGCTCCAAGACTGTGCCCCTCACTATGCTGAGCTCGTCCTGCACTTACTTCATTAAACTTCACCAATATCCCATAATGATACCTACTTTACAGAGCAAGAAACTGAGACTGACCGTTTAGCCTGCCCCAGGTCCTTCAGTTTGGTAGTAAAGCCAGGCTGTGCGCCCGGACCTGTCTGCCTCCAAAGCAGCCGTGTCATAATGACCACACTGGGTTTCCAGGGCCTGTGCTGTAGGAGTGGAGCCCAGAGAGGTCCATGAGGACTAGGGGTGGGGAGATTTCCTGGAGGAGGTGGGGCTTGGCTTGGCCTGGAAGGACAGGGTAGGCTTTAACTGGCCAGATGGGAAGAAGGGAAAGTTCTGGGCAGAGGGTGAAGAACTTTGAAAACAACAGGGAGGAGCTGGGTCTGGCTGCCCAGGGGCATGTGTCTGGGAATTGGAGCAGGTTGAGGCCTGAATATCTGCCCAGGATGGTGGCCTCTTCCCTTCCCTCCCCCTCCCCCAACCAGCCTGTGTCAGAGAGGGCTCACCTGGAGCTATCTCCAGGACTAGGGAAGGGGGAGGTTAGGGACTGGCCAGAAAAGTCCTGCTCAGGTATGGGCTGCAAGGGGTTCCCACCTGGCATGTCCTCTGTTTCCTGGCCAAGCAGCCCTGGACTCAAGCTTCCCCGTTTCCAAGTAGTAAATAGATGTGTAAAGCAACCATTTCCATTTAAAGCTCTGCAGACCAAGGGGAGGAGGGCCTGCAGGCCATCTGGGCCCTTGTTTGGCAATGTTTGTGCTCACAACAAACCTGATAGACAGAGATTTATCGCCGTTTAAATTAGCTGGGGTTGGTTCGGTTTGCTGCTTTTCTACCACAGCCCCCCAACCCCCACCCCCACACACACTCCAGAGTTACAGATTTATGGTGAGTGGGAGGGCGGGGGCTCAGGCAAAGGGGAGCGAGGAGTCTGAGAGCTAGGTGTCAGAGCTTGGAGAAGGGGATAGGGAAGGAAATGAGGGGCTCTAGAGGGTGGGATGGCCAGGAACAAACCAGCAACAGAGAACAGAGACAGGACTGAGGGAGGGAAGTGTGTGTGTGTGTGTGTGTGTGTGTGTTAGGGAGTGGCCGAAAGACACCTGCAACAACACTCCCCACACACGCACATACACAGCTCATAATCACCCTAACTGTTGAGCACAGAGGCTGTGACATTCTACACCATCACTACCCATGCTAGGACAGAAGCCAGGAGGGAAGCACGACTTGGCAACCTCAGGGGCCACTCCAGTCTGAACAAAGGCTATACAGCATTCCTCATATTCCAGACACCGTCCTGGGCTTTCTATATGTTACCTCGTTTCACCCCAAACACAACGCTCCTCCGTGACATGGACACTGTGATTACTACCATTTCCTTGATGTGGGTTCCTTCCCTCCGTCTCACGGCAGGCTGTCCCTCACCGTTCCGTAGGAAGGAGCCTGGACTGGTGTTCCCAGTTGTTGAAGAAACCATCTTTATCCCTAGGTGCTCCCGGGAACTGCTTTCTTAGGTCCTTTCCACCTCCTCTCAGACAGGACTTGCCAGTCCAGCCAGGCTGGCCCTGTTCCAACACAGCCCCAGTCTCTGCATCCTTTCTCACATCCTGCCTGATATGCCCTCCCCGCACTGTCCTCCTAGCCTTCAAGTCCCTGGAGCCAGTCCTGAGCTGTTTCAGTGTGGCTCAGGCCTTATAATCAGAGGCACTCAGAGCTGCCCTTAGAAAGGATCTGAAAAGACGAGGGAGACAGAACACATGGGCTCCCCACCTCTCAGAAGCAGAGCAGTCCTACCTTTTGTGGCCGAAAGTCCTGGCTTGGATTTCATTGGAAGTACAGATTCTGTTGTGAGAGGAAAAACAAGATTTAATCCAGTGACCAAGTCTGACTTCCTCATCTTATGGATGAGAAGCCAAAATCACAGAGGGTAGGTGACTTCCTTGCCCAAGGTCGCACAGTGAGGTCAGTGCAGGACGGAAAGGCAGGTCTCAGCTCCTGCTCTTCCCGCGTGGCGTTCCCCACGTGTGCGTCCATCTTTCTATGAGATCGTGAGCTCTGGAGGGTGGGAACCAGAATCAAATGTCTCTATCTCCACTCAACAAACAATGACTGAGTATCATTTCATGGGCTTTTGCTCCCTAAGTCGGACAGCTTTCTGTAGAGCCCATCCCATGTCATTATGTCTGTGGTCCCCAGTAGAGACAGGCTGTGGGGCTGAGACAGGGTCAGGGTAGGGATAAAGCTCCCAATAGAATCCCCTCTAACTGGAGCCCACTCTGCCAAAAAAGCTCTGCCTCAGACTCTCCAACACACAAAGTACCTTCCTTTCCAGGCCCACGCATAGCCCATGCCCCTTGAACGGAGACGGTTGTTTGTTTGTTTGGTTGGTTGGTTGGTTGGTTTTTGTCAGGAAGGTCCTCAGCTAATACTATGAAGGAAACCAAAAGGACTTCCCACCCGCCACGAACCAGAACATCAACCCATCGCCAACCTGCTGAGTGTCTGCAGTGTCCCCGCAGGAGTCACCCTTCAGGACAGGGCCTTGTCTTTAGCAGGTCTCAACTCCATTAAGCAGGAGTATCGCAGGAGCTCTGAGTGGACTCCGGCCACGCACTCTGGGTCCTAGTCCTGGCTCAGCAACTTGCCCACTGAGAAACCCTGGGCAAGTGATTTAACCTCTCACTGCTCCAGAGTCTTCATGTGCAAAATAGGGATCGTAGCACCTGGAAGAGCGCTCCTGGGATTATGACAAGGAGAGAAAGGATTGAATGAGATCACGTGTTAGTGAGATCATGGAGGCTCATCCTCACCCATTGATATTTTCCTGTGAGTAGGGGCCTCAAGAATATGCAAGTGAATTGCTTGGCAAGGCTTCCAAAGAATGAGAAGATGTGGAAGGTGGAGCTTAAAGAGGCAGAGAACAGGGGAGTTACCCAAAACATCAGACAGCCCTGGAGATGGGGAGTCTCTGAGTGGGGAACTCTGAGAGAGGGAAGAGAATGATCTGGCACCAAAACCAACTTGGACTCCTTCCTTGATTTGCCAGGAGCCGTCCCTTAGCTTGGCTTAGAATTCCCTCAAAGGGCCATTTTATGTGATAGTAATAACAAATGTTTTATAGCACTTATTACATGCCAGACACTCACAGCATCTTCCTCCAGTACCCTGTGAGGTAGGGGTAATTCGGGATTATTATCATTATCCAGTTCTGGAAAGAGACTGAAGCTCTGATGGCTAAATAACCAGCCCAGGGCACTCAACCCCAAAGAAACTGGGGTCCCGGCTCCCAACCCCTGGGTGAATCTGCTTCCTCCTCAGCTCCTGCACAGGCCACACCCTCCAAGGCCCTCTGCGGTCACCCAACCAACCTTTCTCCTGGGGCCACGTGAAGTCCACGTTTCTCACTATCAGGCTGGAATTTGATTCTCTTTCCAGTTTGGTGGAAATCAACAAGGCCCAGGGGCCCAGGGACGGGGGTGAAGGGAAGCAGGGAAGGAGAGTGAACTAGGCAAATAAGACATAATCCTGGCCCTGGGGTGTTTTCCACTCACCCCTCCTGGATCGGGCAAAAGTACAAATGGAGGCCCACATTCCATATGTCTAAATATTTAAAAGTTATAAATCAAGTTAACAAACTGTTAAATAAAATATGTTCTATTCTCCCATGCTGACACATATACCTTCTAAAGATCTAGAAGGCCGGGTTCTAATTTAGATTTCTCAGGCTTCCTGGAGCTTTGCACAGGACAGCGCAGGGCAAAACTGCCTCTGTGCTCCCCTAGCCACTGGGGAAGCACAGGGCCCCTTCCCTTTCCGTCCCAGCTTCATCTTCAGCCACGAAGGCCGTCAGGAGCACACATGTGGACACCCCAGTCTGCATGCACAAGCACTTTGCACACCCCCTGCTTTCAGCTCAGAGTGAAGAAGTGCAGGCATGCTTCACCCTGGAGGCTGGACCTGGGGAGGCAGCCTACACGAGATCTGCACATGAGAATTCTGGGGCTCTGGGTATCTGAAGAAGGATCTGGAAGGGACGTGGCTCCCAGTGGGCTCTAACAGATTCCTTACCCTGTGAGGAAGTCCAGAGGAGGGCCCTAAATTGGGGGCCCCTCGTACTCAGTCCAGAGGCACTGGAGCTTCATATGGGTCACTCTTCAGTCCTGTTTTCTCCTCCCTTTTATCCAATTAGCCAACATCTGAACAGTTTGGTGACTTTCCTTTCTAAACACATCTCTAAGCCCCATCACAGCTCCTGTAGTTCAGGTCACCTCATCTGTCATGGAGTCCCTTCAATAGCCTTCAGTCCTGCCCCCCTCCTTCTCCGTAGCCAAAAGGATCTTTCTCCAGCACGAATTGCATCGTACAGGCTTGACACCCTCTGTGGCTCCCTGCTGCCCAAACTCTGCAACTTGGCTCCTGGCCCTTGGTGTCCAGCCCCCCAACCTCTCTAGCCCCAGCCCACACCATGCCCTATCTCTAAATGACATTCCAGCTTGTCCACACCGGTCCCAGGTCCCTGCAACATGCGAAGCACCTGCCCCAGCTCTCACTATTCCCTCTGGCCCATCTTCCATCTCTTGTCCGGACCAATTCTTCCTCATTTAAGATTCAGCCTGTGATCCAACCTCCCACAATCCTTCCTGGTCAACAGCCCAACCCCATCTCCAGGTCCATCAGGGGTCTCTAACTTGTGCTCTTATAATGGAGCATCTGCACTGTATCATCATTATCTCCTCCCAATACCCCAAACCCATCCCCCAACCCAAGCCATCACCAGCTCTGCCCAGACCAGTGCAATAGCCCTCCTAACTGATCTCCATGCTCCTATCCCTGCCCCCATTCCAGGTTGTCCTCTGCCCGTAGCCAAAGTGAGCCTTTTAAAACGTGTTTGCTCATGTCGCCCCTGCTCAGTATCCCCAATGGTTCCTGTCTCACTCTAAAATCCAAAGACCCTGCTCAGACTGCAGCACACATCATCATGGGGCCCCTGGTCCCTCTGTTTTCTCATCTCTTCCCCTCACTCATTCTTCTCCAGTCACACTGGTCTTCTTGTTCCTCCTTGAAAATACAGGCATCTCTGCCTCAGGACCTTTGTACAAGCTATTCCCTTCCTTCACTCAGGTCTCTGCTAAGATGTTCCACTTCCAAGACCCTTCTCTTCCCCTGCTTTGTTCCCCTTCACTCACTCATCTCCACCGGGTAGATTATACATCGCTTTGTTGAGGCCTCATTGCTTCTCTTTCCTTCAACTGTGTAAGTCAGCTCCACGAAGTGGGGACTTTATCTGTTTTCATCTGTTTTGTTCACCTCAATGTCTCTGGGGCCTGAAAGAGCATCTGGCACATAGTAGGTACTCAACAAATATTTGGCCAAGAAATGAACAAATCTGTTTACATTTCTACTTCCAATGAAAGCGTGCCACTCTGAGAGCAGGATTCATGGCTCATTCGTCCCAGTATCACCCCTGCTTAGCCTAGAGCCGGGCACGGAAACCGGGGTCTTCATTTGGGTGGTGAAGAGTGGAGGCAAGTGCACAGCACACAGAAAGGCACAGAGGTGGGCTGCGGCTAAGGTGAGGTAGGTTCAATTATGGAGGGGCCGGGAGGCTGCAGGGAAGAGTTGACTCTGTCTGATATGGAGCGTTACAAGGTCTCAGGCCAGAGAAAATTTTATACGGAAGCCAGGATTTGAGGAAAGAGTAGTCAGGAAGGCATAGAGAGATGGAACTGACTTTGAGACTGCAAAAGTCCCTCACGCCCAGTCTCAGAAGATCCCAGGAGAACAGCATCATCTTTGAGTCAGACACCTCAAGGTTTGCCTTCTGACACTTCTGGACTTGCTTATTTTGGGTTACTCTCTTTCTAACTCTGAAAATTGGTCCTGAAGATATGCTGGGAATGACATGAGAAGGTTTATATGTCAGGGATTCCCTAGAGGTAAGGGCTGGGGAAGGGACAGGGAGCTGACAGTGGCTCTGCCAGCTGAGGACCATCGAAGGCCTCTTTCTGGCATCACCTCTGGCCCAGGCCTTAGTAGCCAAGAGAAGCTTGGGAAAAAAAGGGCGACAGAGTGTCTCAGGTCTCCCCTCCCGCCTGTCCCCCTCAACAGGCTTTACTCTGGGTCAGTTGGAGACTGAAGTGGCTTTTAAGCAATTAGACTGAGCGCTGGGCACTTGCAAATCTAATTGTTTCAAAAGCCCTTGAAGAGTTTGAGCTCTTAAAATGCCTGAGAAGAGGGGAAATAGTGATGTGGGAGGTGTAAAAGCTCTGGCTTTTCTTCCCCTACCCAGGGCAGTTCTGCTATCCATCTTCTCGGGGGTTGAGGGAGGGGCCAGTTCGGGGCAGAAGGGCCCCTCCTCCAGGCTCTAAAGGCTGTATCCCCTCCCCCTCCCTACTCCAGGTCTCCAAATACCTGCTAGTCAAACTCAATGTCCTTCCAGCTAAGTTTCTGAGAACTAGGGCTGTCCAGTAGTTAGAACCCCCCTTGCCATTGACAAAGCATCTCACCTACACCCCAAAAAACAGGTCAACAGCTTCCTGCGATTGCACATCTAACCTCAGAGAGCCCAACTGTCCAGGGAGAGAGAAAAGACCTGTTTTAGAAGAACAGAAGTGCAAGGGAAGTTGATTCTAAGAGAGGAGCAAAAGCGGGGAGCTCTGGGGACAGAAGGGGGAGGGGGTGGGGCCAAAACTGGATAAGAGAATTGGGAAAGGCTCCACAGAGGAGGTGGCATTTGAGCTGACCCTGCAGGGTGAGTAGGGTTTTGCAGGTCAAGTTCATCATGAGTCCAGGGAATGTGAGCCACAAGCAGATCATGGGAGAGCGGAGGACCCTAAGGACCACCATCCTCCCCATCTCTGTTCTCTGTTTCTTTTCTGTAAAATGGATCACTGAACTAGCTTTGGAGCTTCAGAGGGGATCTTTGGACCACTTTGGGGGGTGGAAGTAGAGTATGCAGGGTCTAGCCGCCCTCCCCACGTCAACCAAAGCTGTAACTCACAGTTGATTTCTATATTGCATTTTTGTGTAAATGAAGTTTATTAAAAGGCTGTACTGTTTTTAAGCCACTCTACCCTTTGTAAATTACTGGAGTAGGTGACTTCCTGGGTCTCTTTTGGCTCCGAGCTCAGAGCCTTCCCCTAAGAGCTCACAGCTAGACCTTCTCTAATGAGGACAGAGAGAGAAACAAATCCAGAACCCGACTGCCAATGGCCCACTTTGGAGATTCCACCCGAGGCCTGGTGCGCCCATGGGCTGCTGCCCAGCTGCCCTGAGGAGCTCCGCCCTATGGCCAAACTAGAATAAACCTGAAAATCTACCATTAGAGCACCTCCCTTTTCATTTAAGGCAAAGTCCCCCAAACTTTTTTCATGAGGGTGAATTACCTTTCCTTTCATTGAATTGTGCAAAAGAGAGTTTGGATTGCTGCCCTATATCTGCATGTTGTGTAAGAGGGTGGAGGTGTCATTACCGGCAAAGGCCAAAGCTTGGACAGCAGCCCACCGAAAAGCATATAGATGTCCCGGCCGAGGCTTTCGGATGGGATGGAGGGTCCCCAGGAATGCCAAAGGAAATTGTTGAGCAAATCAAAGGATGAATGGACAAACAAAGAGGCCATTGCCAAAATGCACTTCTCTCTTGGAAGGGTCACTTTAGAAGCTGTTATCAGTCTTGTTTACCTTGGTGTGAATTAAGTATCTTAGAGCAGCGTTGCTAGGGAGGAAGGAAAGGTTTTTAAAACAGGGTGTCATAAAAAAATAACACGAAAAAGAAAGGTGATGAGTGCAAAAAACAATCACTCACATTATTTTGTCCTAGCCTGGACTGACTGCCACCGCCCTACCTCACCTCACCCCCCACCTCACCACACACACACACACACACACACACACACACACACACACCCGCTTTATCTCACCCCCGACCCCACCCCCAGCCTCCCCCTCACACTCTCCCCTTTTCTTCCCTGGAAGCTGGGCCCAACTCAGGGCCCAGGTGCTGAAAGGTGCTTTCAGGGTGAGGGGAAAGGTATTTGGCCCAGTGCAAGGGGGAGGGGAGGGAGGCGAGGGAGGGGTGTCAGTCTGTGCCATTGTGAGGGTGGTGGCCCGCTGAGTCGCTGAGTGTAAACACAGAGGAGGGGCAGCGGCTTCCGGCCTGAGTTACGGGCAGGAAGGAGTGGAAATTCCTACCTGCCTTCTGCTCCCTTCCCCACCTGCAGCCGCAGCCCCTCCACTTCACGACAGAAAGCACAGACTGCCATCAGTAGAGTCTTCGCGATGGCACCTGCCCCTGCCCAGGGGCTCTGCCCTTCGGAGGTCCCACTGGCCTCAGACCCAGCCTTCGGTGCCTGGGCCCCGGGATGGCCCACACTCTCAGAGGCCTCTGCCCTGGCCCACAGGCCTGGCCCCATTCTCCTTTTAGGAGCAGCTTTGTCTATCTACAAAAGCCCAGGTAAGTTTAGAGAAAAACAAAAACAAAAATAAAAACCTCTTGTGGGTCTTTCGAGTGAAGTCAGGTGTGTAACTTAAAACAGATCACTTAACCTTTCTGGATCTAAGTGTCTTCCTCCATGGACATAGTGTGAAGACTGCTTGAAAAGTATAAAGCACCCTTCAAGGAATAAATATTAGGCCATTTAATGTGGGTTCAAACCCTGCCTCTACCTCCCCCCAGCTGGGTGGTCTTGGGCAAGTTACTAAGTTCTCAGGGCCTCAGTTTCTCACCAGAGGTGCTCATGTGACCTATTGCAAAAGCTTTGGGACCTGGATTAAATGTGACAATGTATGCAAACCACCTGGCCCAGGCCCCACGGGTGGCAGAGGTTGGTTCTCTGTATTACACAGTAGTCCCCCCTTATCTGCCACTTTACTTCCCACAGTTTCGGTTACCCGTGGTCAAATGAGGCCTGAACATATTAAATGGAAAATTCCAGAAATAAACAATTCGTAAGTTTTAAATTTGGCGCCTCTCTGAGTAGTGTGATGAAATCTCAAGATGGCCCACTCTGTCCCACCGGGATATGATTCATCCCTTTGTCTGGCACATTCACACTGTATACACTGCCCATGCATTAGTCACTTAGTAGCGGTCTCCATTATCAGAAACAGAGAGAGACCACAGTCACATAACTTTTATTACAGTATATCGTTATACTATTGGTTATAGTAGTTAATCTCTTACTGTGTGTGCCTAATTTATAAATTAAACTTTATCATAGATTTATATAGGACTACCTGCCATTCCAGGCATCTACCCCGGGGCGGGGGGACGGGGAGGGGTGGGGGGGGGGGAGAACTACTATATTTCCCCAAACCTAAGAGTATAAGATGCACCAGTACTTTATGTTCCACTAAGAATGGATTGTGAGACACGCCTCAGATTTTGAGATGTGTGCACCTTAGAACTGATGAGATACTATATTATTGGGAGGACAAGGAGGGGGTAACAAGAGTGTCAGTCTCTACAGAAGCGGCTCTCCATTCAGGATACATTTTAGAATCTGACACCCAGGCTGCATCCCAATGAGACCAAAACCTCTGCGGGGAGGGCAAGCCCAGAAATCAATCTCTGCCTTGGTTTCCCCGTCTGCAAAACTGGATGATTCCCGCATCTGCTTCTGGGGCTGTTGTATTAAATGAGCTGATTCATGGAAGTGATTTAGAACTGCGCCAGGCCCACAGAAATGCTGAAATAAATGTTAATGATTACTCAACTCTGTACCCCAGGTCCTGGAACATACTGGGTGCTTCCTAAATATTGGTCAAAAGCACAAATAAATACATTGTCGCACAGCTGCTACCCTGCCCTCCCTTCTGCCCCCCCCTTTCTGTCCCCCATGCACCAGCGGGGAGAGGCCCTCTCTGGCCTCTGTCCAGGTTGGGGGGGGCACAAGAAGAGGCTCACCTGCCCAAGGGCCTTTGGTCCAAAGGTCAAGGAAGCCCCACCCTTCCCCAGCGCTGTGCCCCGCCCCCCAGGCTGCCCTTTGGTGGGCACTGCCGCCAACCGATAAAGGCCCTGCCAAGACCTCATGGAGTCAATGACGAGAACCAAACTTTTCCCCCAGCCTCCGCCCCTCCCCTTTTCTGCTTTCTTATTTTCTTTTCCATAAAGATTAGTCTGTGTTGCTCGTCTATCAAGGCCTGGAGGATAAACATGTGGTCCGGAGGCAGAGAAACCCCAGGCTTGAAGTCCCCAGGCTGCCCCCACCCCAGCAGCATAAACCCAGGGCTTTTAAGCAAGGAATGGTTTTCAGTAAATCTCTCCTATCAGCAGAAACCTTTGAAAGAGTTTGTTTAAAGGCCAGGGAGATAAACAGCAAGGAGAAGTGTTTGTTTAAGATGTATGTTCTGTGTGGGCACTCTGGGGCCCAGATTCACATCTAAGGGAGAAGAGCCTCTCAGAGTCCAGGGTCCGGGCCTCCCAGGGGCTCCTGGGGTGGCTGGGTGTGGACTCCAGCCCAGGCAGGAACCGAGTCCTCAGCGGGGAGGGAAGGGAGCTGCACTACACCTGCAGGCCCCTCCCAGTCTGGCCTGGAAAGGTGGGGGGGGGTGCTGGAAGGTGCTGCAGGAAGGGGAAGGAGCCTTCCTTGCCCTGTTAGGAGGGAGGGGTCCCAAAAGGTTGGCCTGCAGGCACGAAATCCCCCAAAAGCCAGCTTCCTAACACCCCCAACTCAAAAAATTCAGAACACCAGCCTGTCTCAGGGCCCCTCATATTGTTCTGTACTCAGCAGCCCAAAATGAACGAGGGCTTTGAATCTGGGTATGGCCAGCTCTGTGAACTTGGACAAGTCGCCTAACCCATAACTGGAGCCATAGGCCCTCTGTGTTGTGAGAATCTCCTCTCTGCCCCAAAGGGGTTTACGTGCTTTTGCTCCCATTTGACAGATAAGCACTGAGTACCTGCAGTGCACCAGACACTGTGCTAAGGGCTTGGGGTATGACAGAAAGCAAAATTAACAAAGCCCCTTCCCTTTCGGAGCCTCAAATGGAGGGAAATAGACAATGAACATAATAATGGGTAAGTTATACGTTAGAAGGTGAGAGGAGCTATGGAGAGAAATAGAACAGGGTACAAGGAACTGGGGAAAGGTGGTGAAGTTCGGTCCCACCGAGAAGGCGTTGTCTGAAGGGGCTTGCGGATCTCTGAGGGTCCAGGGGTCCAGACAGAGCTCTCAAAAGGCCTGGAGAATTGAATGAAATGCCCTATATCCCGCACGCAGTAAGAGCCCTGGAACATGGTCTTGCGGTCAGAAGTAAGAGCTGACTTTGCTGCTGTTGTTGTTGAAACAATTACTCAGGGCAGGAGGGCTTTTGGGGAGGAAGCAGGACTTGAGCTGGGTTTCCCCTGGAATTCCTTCCCCTGACAAGCGGAGGGAGAGATGACATCTGTGGAGCAAAGCACCTTGAAGGTGAGGATACAGGCAGACCAATGACAGAGCTCATGGTGCCTGAGGAGTCTGAGGCAAAGGCAGCTGGTTGCTCAAGGAAAGGCCTCAGTGGAGATCCGGGTCTGGGCTCTGACCCCAGCTCTGCCCCTTGCCCAACACTTCATGGGGCAAGGGGGCTGCAGCTTCCCGGGCCACTCTTTCCTCTATAGTAAAATGGGAATACTACACCCCCCCCTCGCTGGGTAGTGGGGAGGAGGGAAGTAGTATGCGGAGTGTTTATGCCTGGAGCATAGTAGGTGTTCAATAAATGTAGGATTTGTGTTTTCGGCCCTGCCTTGTCCTCTCAGATTCCTTTTTTGGCTCTTCCATGAGATGGGGAATGGAACGGCGACGGGCCCACCAAGTCCCAGAATTGAAGGAGATGTTGGACAGCTGAGCTTTATCTTCGTGCACCTGAGAGGTAGTACCGCTAGAGAAAGTTTAGATTTGTTCCTGGGCTCCAAAGAGAAGGGAGAACTTTCAGGGAAACGGTTTTTATTCCGCTCAGGAAATTCTGCAGTAATCAGTGGCGAAATGGACCTCTTTAGAGGTGTGAACTCCGGCTGATAGAGTCATGTGAGCAGGGGTGCTGGGTTTGGATAGAGGTTGAATGGAGGAGACCCCTGCTCTGGGAGGAGTTTGAGCCACTGGTTTTGGGGTCCCTCCCAGCTGTGAGATTTGGGGATCTGCTCCCATTCCTTCCCAGGCTCCTAAGTCCGTGGAGATCTGTCCACACACCAGACTTCCTCTATTTCCTTGTGAAATTCTGCCACGTGGCAGGTCAGCACGTCTGATGGGTAAGTCCGTGCTAGATTGGGAATGGTCACAGATGAGCATGTTAGTCCTGCTAGGTAATCCAGGGGCAGTTTAACAGGGTCTAGGGTGTGAGGGAGTTCTCTCAAAAGTACGAGAACTGGTGAAATTTCAGGCACTGTGTGAGAGACCGAGGAAGAGATTTGTTTGGGGAAACACGCCCGAGTAGTTTATCAGATAGTCCCTAGTGCCCTCCAAACCCTACCTTCAGTAAGAATAAATTTAGCTAAGGTCACAGGCCATGGCTCAGAGATTTAAAGAGCCCGGCTGCCCAGCTCGGCTCCTCCCCACGAACTGGCTGAAGTACAGGGGACTGCTGGGCACATTTTCCCTGCCCCACGCACGCCTTGCCAAGTAGAAGCCGCTGGCCTGGCAGCTGGAAGCCCACACTTTTCTCTTCAAAGCCTCTTCATCTCCTTTCCCTCCTCCTCTTTCCTTCCCACCCCACCCCCCCAAAAGGAGGATGCCCCTTCTGTTGAGTACACAGCCTGTAATTTTGCTGTCAGATCTCAGCCAGAAGGTCAGTGTTGTGACTGCCTGTTTAAGGATCGTTCCCTTAGGGTAATTACACTAAATTCCCTTCTGAAGGACAGCTCTCTCTGGATAGAATACAAGAAAACCCTGCATCCCCCATTCATGGAAACTTATGATTTCTGTCGTTGTCACTAGCACCCTGGTAGTGAGACACTTGAGGAGCTCCAACTGCTCTACTCAGAGGTAAGTCTGCAGGATGGAGGGACCCAGACGGGGGAAAGAGGGGAAGTGACGGTGGTAGATGGTCCAGTTGCAATGGGAGGGGGAATCCAGAGGGCCCACACTGGGAGCTGGCTACCCGCACCCCCCCCACCCCACCCCCGGCCAGGAGCATCTCCATTCAGAGCTGGCCATGACCCACCTTGGGAAAGCAGGACGGCCCCCTGCTGACATCCACACCAGGGGAGGAGACTCCTGGGGCATTCATCCATTCCTTTGTTTAACAGGTTGGCATTAAGCACCCATCACCAGCCCTGCAGTGCCTTTGTGCTGGGCACTGAAGCGGGGGGGGGGCCTGCGACAAACAGCAGCCCCCCCCCAGAAAGAGCCGGAGGGCTTGATCAAAACAAAGTACTTGCATGGGAGCAGAGAATTGGTATCAGAGCCCCCCTGCACCCCCAGTCCCCTTCAGAGCGGCTATGCCCTGGCCCTTGCCCCATCTGCACCAAGGGAAGACGGCAGAAATGGCCCAGACCTTCCTGATCTAACATCCCAGCATCCCAGCAGCCCCTGCATTCACACTTCTCCCTACCCCAGGGAGACCCCAGTGAGAGCTGGGGGGCCACTCACCCACGACAAACAGTTAAAAGAAAGAAAGCGGGTCTGGCGATATCAATGCACTTTGATAACAATAAACTCTGCTTTTAATTTATGCTAATGTGTAGGGCTGTGGTGACAGTAAGAACTAAATTACAGAGTGGCTTTCGAGCTGGTAATTATCCCTCCATTTTTCGCTGCTCTGGAAGATGGACACACAATTATGCTCTCTTGCTGTATATTAATACAGATTCTTGACATCTTCAGCAGACCTAGAGCTGTCATCGAGCTTTTTGTCTCCTTTAATTGAAAATTAATGGTTACTGGGTTGCCACGGAAACAGAGGCCACGGACGCCAGTGGCGCTCACGTCTCACTGAGGGACTGGCGGCTTCAAGAGTCCGGAATGACCTTGAAAGTTAAAAGAAAAAAAAACTTAAAAAAGAAGGGGAGAGGAGGGGAAATGAGGACAGGAGGATGGCAGAGTGTGTTGGAGCTGAAAGAGAGAAGAGAGGAGGAGAGAGGGGAGGGGAAAAAGAATAAAAATTTTAAAAACAGAAAATTTCCAGGAGGTTGGGAGCATGGATGCTTGAGAAGATAAATTAAATTAGTAAGTTTTATCTCTGATTTTTGATTTTTAACTCTCTCTCACCTCCTCTCTCTCTCTTTCTCTCTCTCTCTCTGTGTGTGTGTCTTTCTCTCAGATCCACTGAAAACTGGGAGCTGGGGTATCAGCTCCAAAATCCAAGATTCTACAAATCCATCTTAGGAGGAAGAGACAAAGGCTCCTTGGTGCCATGGGAGGTAGCAGGCAGAGCAGGGGGCAGGTGTGCCCCGTGAGCAGTTCCCAGGGCCCAGTGGGTTGTGCTGTCAGAAATGGGGACCCAGGAGGGGGATGCCTCGTCAGGAGTCCAGGAGCTGCCACAACATTGCTCCCGCAGAAATGAGCAGGTAAAAGGGCTCTGTCGCCTGGGCCTTCAGCTAGAAGACACAACAAAAGAAGTCAAATGAGTCAGAGGTTGAGGGGTGTGAAGGGGGAGGGTCCTGGCAGAGGGAGGCACCATTTGATTTGCCCAGAAGATAGGAGATAAAGCAAGGCAGTTCCCTGTGACTCCAGGAAGGCCAGTGGCTCTGGGCTTGGGAATGTTTTTTTTCCTAGGAGAAGGTGGGAGACCCAACCGAGAAATAGAAGCGGTGGGGGACCCCTAAGTGTTCTAACAGGGACGGTGGGCTCCTTCCTGGTCAGCCCACCATCTCATCTCCTCAGCCCAGAGGACAGACTCCAGAAACGAAATGCAGTTCAGCAATGACTGGCTGTCTACACTGATCCAGGAGCCAAGCCAGTGTATCAGACGAAGAGCCTGCACTAGAAAACCTCGCATTTGCGGCTGGGGACAGACAGACACATAAACAAACAATGCAAAGTTAGCTGCCCCTCAAAGATTTCTCCACAAGGATGTTTGTCACAATGTTGCTTATAATAGCAAACATCTAGAAACAATGGGGATGACCAACAATTGAGAGCTGATAAAATTATATGCCTTCCAATACACCCTAAAGATGGAGGACTCTACAGTCCTTTCAAGTCACGATGGAGAAGAATGTGTAATAGCCTGGAGAAAAGGTTCTCGATATTCTGCTTAATGAAAAAAATCAGTTTTTAAGAAATGATAATGCATTTAAGATTTCCTGATCCTGTTTCTGAATTTTTTGAGATAGATGTCGATTAAGCATGTTATGCTATAATAAAAGGTTATGTATGTGTGTGTGTTTGTGAACATGTGTGCAAGTACTGTGAATAGGTGTGTGAATACTCATGAGTGTATATATATGTATATGTGTGTGTATATATATATCATTTGTTTTTGGAAAATATTTATTTTTCTTCAATTACAGTTTATAGTCAGTAGTATTTTGTATTAGTTTCAGGTGTACAGCATACTGGTTAGACACTCATATAGCTTACAAAGTGGTCCCCCCAATATTTCAAGTATCTGGCACCATACATAGCTATTGCAATATCATTTACCTTACTCCCTATGTTTTAATGTACATCCCTGTGACTATTATGCATGTGTACATGTATTTTAAAAAACTAAAAGATGCCGTAAAATCCTACCATGGGTATCGGTGAGTAGTGGTGCTATCTTTATATGGACTTTAGCTCCTTTTTTATGCTTTTCTGTGTTTTACAAAGTTTCTATAATAAAGATACATAATTTTTATTGATGGGGGTAAAAAAGGTGATCTTGAAACCAGTTTTTCCAGAAACTGGTCCCTTAGACGTAAAATCCCCAGCCAGGGGGCTCCCCACACGCACCTGAGACTAGGCCCCCTGGCCCGGGGGCTTTCCCCCAGAGATCACTCAGCAGACCCTTCCCTCAATTACCTGCCCCATCCCAGGCTCTCACACACACCCAGACCCTCTCCCCACCCCCAGCCTGCGTCCAGGGTGTCCAGAGATAGTGGGAAGGGCTGAGGACCCCAGGAAGAGCTCCAGACCAAGCCAGGGAAAGCAGGCCCCGCTGCAGGAAGCCCTGGAGGCCAGGAACCCCCGTCCTAGGTTCCTGTGTCCATCTTTATTCCATTTCACAGACCAGGGAACGGAGGCCCAGAGATGCGAAGTGATTTCCTCCAAATCACAACACAGCTGGTTGGTGGGAGAGCTGAAACTAATTCCAGGGGCCACCTGCCACCAGGTTCATAGTCTCTGCACCTTTCTCTGCCGCCTTGTCTCTCGCCAGGTCTAGAGAAGCCAGGAGTTCCGGAAGCCTTCTATGAGTTACTTGAATGTCTGAAATAAGCCCCATTCTGGGAAGGTCACCATGATAAACAGTATCTTTTCATGGTCTTTGCACCCTTGGCTTGCCCTTGGCAGGACTAGAAGAGAGTAGTCATATTACCACTAGTTAGAGAAGAAACTTTGGAGAAAGACTGGCTGGGATGGGGCTCCGGGGAAGTGCATCCTCTCCGCCTCTCACCAAACACATCCTTAAATCCCTGCCCCTCTCAGACCCCACACTCACCTGGCACGTGGGAGCGTGCTTCTCACCCCCAATTTACTCCTTCACCCCTGCCAAGCCTCAGCCTCCAAAATCCCTTCCTCCAGGAAGCTTTCCGGTGATTAACTACACATTGCCACTATTATTCCTTCACTCTGCCCTTGATAAAAAATAAGACCACCCTCGCTGCACACGTCCTCTGTGGCAGGCTCTACTCCAAGAAATTCTCCTGTGTTCACTCCCTTCATCCTCTTAAACAACCTTATAAGGAGGCGCTATTTTCTCCCACTGAGGCGTAGAGGTCAAGGTCACACTGCAAATCAGTGGTAGAGTCAAAATTTGAACCCAGGTAGCCTAAGACCAGAGGCTACGCTCCTAGCCACCACACCAGTGATGATGCAATGGACTGAGGTTTCAGTAGAAATTGGTTGCACTGGATGATCTGGAACCCTGTAGCCCATTTGGCTGGGCTCTGGTGACATTTCAGTGATGAGAAAGGTCTCGGTGATGACCTTTCCCCAGAACAGGTCATCTCACATTTGAAGGCGGGTGGAAACGGGCTTGTCCCCCTTCTGGGGGAGGGGTATGTGGTGGTCCTGATCAATTCTGTCCCCACTAGTCCTGTCGGGATAGTCAGACCCCACCAGCAGTCAGGACAGGCTCTGCACATAGCAGAAGGGTAACACGGTGGGGGCTACCTGCCCGTGGTTGACTAGGGACAGTCACCAGGGAAGGGTCCCAGGCAAGGGTCCACATGCAGGCTGCCTGCCCTGGGTGAGCCCTGAGAAGGAGAGGCCTGGCACCCTGTCCTTTCCACTGCCCTCCACACTGCTGTCTGCACCGCGTCCCCCCACCCCGCCCTTCTCCCCACCTCTCCGCCTCACCCCTGCCCACATCCCTCCCCAGCCACTTTCCCAGAGAGAAAGCAAACAAGAAGAGAAACTCGGCAGCAGCATCGGTGGCAAAGAGGGGAGCAGGGAACTTGCCTTCATTTCCCCAGCTTCCCTGATCCCGGTCTTAATCCCCGCTCAGCAGCCTGTCAGCCCAGTTGTTCTCAAGCTGACATTGCTGCAGGCGCCTTCTCGGCAGCCTTTCCTCAGATCTGCCTCCTCCGGGACTTCTAAAGAGGAGCCCGAGGTTTCTCTGTTACAGCCGGCTTCACTCGCTGCCCTCAAGCAAAGCCTGGACTCCCGAGGGGCCACAGGGAGAGGGGGCTACAGGGGGGCAGTGCCAGGCCTGACATTTCGGAGGAAGAGGAGAGGACGGAGGTGGCTGGACCCCAGAGGTTTCCAGAGTGAGGGTCAGACCTGGGGCAGGAGCCTGGCCAACACTGTTGTCCTCCTCAAAGCAGGGGGAGCCTTGCTCAGGTGTTTGGGCCTGAGAGACAGGGGAAACCGAGGCTGGAGTCCAGAGAATGCAGGCTGGCACTCATTCTAGCTGTGGAGAGAGCAGAGGTATCTGTGACTTTCTGTGACTCTGCCGGGAAATCATATCTCAGTGGAGGTTTGGAGAAGGGCAGCTGGGCTTGCACCCAGTGTGTAATGAAAGAAACCCCATATGTACGTACACATTAACCAACTGACTTTCTGAACATCCACCGGGTGCTGGCTGTTGGGAAAGAAATAGGAAAGGTAGCTCATGCAAGGAATGAAGTGTGAACTTGGCACGAGATGGGTCCGGATCCCAACCCCAGCTCCACCACGTAGTAGCAGTGTGGTCTCGGGCCAATCACTTTGCTTTTCTGAGACCCAATTTTCTCGTCTACAAGGTTGGGGGGTTATAATAAAAGCTTCCTTGCAGGATCAATGTGAAGTTTAGGGACAAGTGTGTCGAGTTCCTGGGGTTTAGGATGATTTTTACTATTCATGTCACCATCCACGGGGCACACTGGAGTCCAGAGCTCTGGGCTTCCCGACAGGGGCTCTGCCTGCAGGGAGCATCCTGAGAGTTGTGTGCGTGCAGGTAAGTGGCTGTGCGGGGTGCGGGGCTGTCCTGGGCGGGGCTCCCGCGAAACTGCTGCTGAGTCTCCCCGCCACAGCCTGAACAAACCTCTAGGGCCATGGGCTCTGGCTAGGCCCCCCGCCCCCACACTCCTGCCCCGCTGAGGGACAGGGCTGAGGGAGGCTCCTGGAAACCCAGGAAGGGGCACATTTCGAGCTCCCTCACATGGGCCCTCTCTCCTGGGACCCCTTCGGAGCCACAAGAAATCCCAGGACTAAATTAGAAGGTAATACCCAAGACCCCAGGTGCTTGGCTCTAGAGACCTTGTCTTGGAAATGTGACCACTTCTCTTATCAGCCAGGAGATCCTTGTGGAACGGTCCTGGGAGAGCCCCTGAGGTCACTAGATAGGACTGATCCCATGGTGCCTGTGCACACACCTCTCCTCCAAACTGTGGGAGCTGGGGGCTTCCCGGTCCGTCTTCCACCCTGGACTCTTCATTCCTGGGGTCGGTACCTCTGGGTTTCCCCAGTAGGTGGCCTGAGACACCACTGGGGCTTCCTGTCAGGCAAGGCATGGGCTCCCTGCCATGGCATTCACAGAAACAGGCTCAGGCAGCCCCGGTGGCCTTCAAACTTCCCAAGAACCTCCCAGCACTGGGGTTGGGGGAACAGGGCAGCTTCCTGCAGCTTCTCGCCTCCCTGAAGAACCCCGCCAAAGATGGCTTGCCTTAGTGTTTTGGGGAATGACGGTGGGGGGCACATCTCAGATCTCTGACATCTCATGATCCCCCACATTCCAGGCCCCCCACACCCTTGTAACTACTCCCACCTGCCTGAGTAGAATTCTTCTCCTGGGAGAAGGGGGCAGTGGGATGTGGGAGTTTGAAGTCCTGGCTCTTCATGGCCAGTTGAGCAGACCCTGGCAAGTCCCTCCCAGTCCTCGCCCCTCGGTGACCTCACCTGAGAAGCAGCAGCTGAAAACTGAGGCCTCAGAGAGACCACAGACATTAGAGTGCTAAGTGGATACAAGGCATGGATCATTACAGAAAGAATCCTTCTGGACCCTCCCCGTAACAGGTGCAGGCTACCTAGGAAGCCCCTTGGCCACTGCCTCCTCTCAGGGAGCTCTAGCCTCAAGCTGTCTGGCTCCTAATGCAAGCTCATCTGTTTGAGGGGTTTCAGAAGCAGCTGGGAAGGGATCTCACCCACCCAACTCCTTCCAAATCAGTGAAGTCAGAGAACCCGGGTCTAAGGCAGCCTTGAGCTGTGTTGTTTGCCCCAGGGTGTTGGGGAGGCAGGGAGGGTAAGGACCAGGAGGGGACCCTAGGTGCTGGGTCCCAAAGCTCCCTGGAGTGTGAGACCAGAAACTTGAACCCCAGGCTCCCACCCCCCTCACCAAGCCACCGTCCGGAAAAAATAAACTATTTCCTGCAACCAGCTCCGAAACAAAGTCTGTGAGTGAGCTGTGACACATGTTACATAAATAGAAGCCGCAGAGGGGAAAAGCCTGTTTTCTCTTTCATTATTTATCACTCTCTAACCATCTCCAGCTGGGTGAGTAAACAGGCGCATTGGCCCATAATGAGGAACAGACTGCTGCCGGGGGCGGGCGCGAGGGTGAGAGTGTGTGCCTGTGTCTGTCTGTCTGTCTGTCTGCCCCTGAGAGGGAAGACTGGGAGTCTGCAATGGGGAAGGCTGTGGGGGCACCTGGTTCTAGACAGCAAGGGGCTAATCCACCTGGTGCCCCGACTCGGGTACGGCGGAGTGGCCGGCCACCTCCCCACGCTGAGGGTTGGTTGGGGACGGGGCAGGCTGGATGGAGAAGGAGTCAGAAGGGGAGAGACTGTGTGGGTGGGAGAGGATGTGAGACGTATGAGCCAAGTGTGAGGCTGCAAATGTGCCAGGTCTCAGAGCATGACCCCCAAGGGGTGGCCCCTGAGTGTGGCCAATGGGATGTGCAGGATGGGGCAGGGGCAGGGGCGGGAGGGCACGTGGGGGACTGGATGTAAGACTGGGAGGCTGGGTCACAGTGTGTGTACGTGAGTGTGTGTGTCTGTGTGATCCTGGCCGTATATATGAGCACGTGTGCTTTCGTGACTATGGGAATGTGTGAACGTACCAGTGTGCATGTCTGTGTGACTTCCATAGTGTATACGGCTGTGTGACTGCAACAGGGTGCTAAGTACCTGTGAGCTTTTATGGCCAAAAGGTGTTATTTCGGGTTGAATTTTGTCTGCCAAAAAAGATACGCTGAAGTCCTAACCCCCAGTACCTCAGAATATGATCTTCTTTGGAAATAGGGTCATAACAGATGTAATCATTTAAGTTGAGGTCATACTGAAATAGGGTGGCCCCCAATCCAATAGGACTAGTGTCCTAATAAAAAGATGTGCATGTGGAGATGGACGCAGAGATGGGAGTGAGGCATCTATAAGCCAAGACTACCTGGGACTGGCAGATGCTTGCAAGAAGCTAGCACGCGGCAAGGAAGGATCCTCCCCTACAAGTGTCAGAAGGCATCTGGATCTTGGACTCCTCCAAAAGTGTGAGACATTAAGTTCTCTTGTTTTCAGCCACCAGTGTGTGGTACTTTGCTATGGCAGTCCTAGGAAGCTAACACTAATGTGTATAAACATGTGGTATGAGTCCAGAGTGTGTAAATCAGTGTGGGAAACCATAGGAATGTGTGTGTGCATGTGTGCGTGTGCAAGATCCTGGTAGTAAAGATGGTTATGGGTATGAGTATCTGACTATGGGAGCGTGTACATACACGTAGGAGACCAGAGAGTGTGTGAATGTGTGTGTTTGTAGGTACTGGCACACACACACATACACACACACACACACACACACACACCCCCTTGGTTTCTAAATATCATCATCCTAGAAAGGAACCCAGCAACCTTCCTTCGCCTCTGGCTGGCTGCACGCCCCAGGCCCTGCCCTGTCCTTGGGCAGCCCCGCCTGCCTGGAGAGGGGCTGAGACTGTCCTGCTGAGGGCTGCCCACTGCCTGCCCTGCCCCAGGGTCACCCCAATATCAAGGTTTTAAACCCCACTCTGGCTCACAGGACCCAGAGTGTTCCTCGGGGACACCAATAAGGTCGGGCCCGGAAACTGGAGGAAGATGAGGGGTGAGATTCCTTGTTTGTGGTCCTGGGCATGCTTGCCCAAAGCCTGATTTTTCTCTAGTTTGGGGCTAGTTATAATTCCTACATGGGGAGTTATAAGAAAGATAGGCCTAAACCTGGAGATACTTGAAACAGTGTAGACCAGACCCATCCCAGTTGACCACTGGATGTCACAGGACCAGCTGGAGCTTAGCCTCCGAGCCAGCCTGTCCTCCTTCTGGCCCACCCACTGCCCCCTCCAACCAGGGACACCGCAGTTCAATTACGAAGCACAGGTCCAAGGCCCTTGTCTTAGAATCTGCACAGGTGTCCCAGGGAGGCCTTGCTGTAAAACCCCGGACAGCCACTTCCCCCTGAGCCTCGTTTTCCCTCCTGTGAAAAGGGTACAACCACCCTTGCCCTGCGCACTTTACAGGAATGGTGTCAGGACTGCAGGGGGTGGGGGACTAATGGACATGAGCTTGTCTTATAAAGGATTGCCTTATGAAGTGCCCACACAGCTTGATTCTGTGAAAGGAGCGTCACGAAGGCAGGCCCACATTCGAAGACCTGCAGCATTGACACCATCTCCACCACCAGGGCGCTTTGCTGTCCCTTACTCAGCTTCCCGCAGTTTCTTGCCTTAGCTCTGAAATGTTACGATGTCATTCAGGGTTCTAAAAAGCTGTGGCCCCTAGGCCACGTCCTGCCTGTTCTTGTATGGTCTCTGAGCTAAGAATGATTTTTATAGATGAGTATTTGATGCTGGGAGCATCAGCTTTGAACCCCAGTTAAAAAAAATATATCCCCCTGCCCCATTCCATTCTTCTCATTAGTAGAGCTGTATTACCAACAACAACAACAATTGTACTCAATTATTATTGTAACTGTAATCCCATCAATAAAAATTTGGGGGAAATTTGTTTTCTCTCTTGTTATATACGTTCCTACATATAATAACATCCTCGATTTTGCTTTGGCCTACAGAGCCTAAAATATTTACTGTCTGTCCCATTAGAGAAAAAGTTTCCTGGTGTCTGCCCCCACTAGAGTGCTGCCATTACAGAAACAAGTTGGCCATAGTCTGCCAAACCCAGAAATGGAACACTCAGAGCCCTTGGCCATTTGGATTGCTTTGGGGAAGGGCAAGTCAATCTCTCATCAGGTCCCAACAAGCCAGCATTTGCCTGATCAGTTCATTGGATTGAATTAGGCAGGATGTGAGTCTGAAGCTGATGGGACTCCCTCCAAGGAGCCTGAGAATGAAGCAACGCCCCCCCACCCCTCAACCCCCCATCCCCGCAGGGAAAGTCAGAGTTAGCAACGAAGAGAACCCAACAGCATCAGTTTAAGCTCCTGGATCACACATCACCTGCAGCTAGACCTACCCCTTGATTATTCAGTTACACAAGTCAGTCAATTCCCATTGTCATTTAAGCCACTCGAAGTGAATTTTCTGATATTTGTACAGAAACAAAAGCACAAAAGATGAGTGCCCAACCCAGCTCAGGGCATTCAAGGAAAATTTCCAAGAAGAGCTGTCATCTAAGCTGGGTCGAGGAGTTAGCCCTGAAAGCAAGTGGGAGGAAAATATTTTCAGCAAATGACGGGAGGAAAGAGCACAGCACCTGCCACTAGTCTCAAGTGGAAGAGCTGGGAGTAGCCAGGGATGGGATCAGAGATTAAAGAAAGGACACCACGTGCCCAGTATATCCGGCCAAGGTACCTGAATTTGGCCCTGGAAGATCAGATCTTGAGCAAGGCATGATAAATTCAGGTTGGCAATTTATTTATTTTAATTTAAAAAATTAATTGTCAATTATACTTGACATTCAATATTATATTAGTTTCGGGCACACGACATAATGATTAGATATTTATATAACTTACAGAGTGGTCCCCTCAATAAGTCTGGTACCCACCCGGCACCACACATAGTTATTACATATAATTGACTATATTCCCCATCTGTACTTGACACCCCTGAGATTATTTTGTAACTGCCAATTTGTACTTCTTGATCTCTTTACCTTTTCTTACCCAGTCCCCCAAACCCCTCCCATCTGGCAACCATCAGTTTGTTCTCTGCACCTATGAATCTGTTTCTGTTTTGTTTGTTCCCTTATTTTGGTTTTTCGATTACACATATAAGTGAAATCATATGGTATTTGTCTTCCTCTGTCTCACTCCACTTAGCATAATATCCTTGAGGTTTATCCATGCAGTTGCAAGTGTTCAGATTTCATTCTTTTTTATAGCTGAGTAATATTCCATTGTATATGTGTACCACAGCTTTTTTTCATCCACTCATCAATGGAAGGGCACTTGGGTTGGCTGCTTCCCTATCTTGCTATTGTACATAATGCTGCAGTGAACACGGGGGTTCACATGTTCTTTTGAATTAGTGTTCTGGATTTCTTTGGTTCAATACACAGAAGTGGAATTGCTGGGTCATCAGGTACTTTGATTTTTAATTTTTTTGTGGAACTTCCTACTCTCTTCTATAGTGGCTGCACCAATTTGCAAATCCCAAGTTTGGCACTTTAGATAGAATATTTGACCAAGGGAGCGTGGACTGGAGGGCGGTATAGGGAGGAGACTGGGTTGGAAGAGGGACAGCAGTTAGGAGGCTTCAGGAATACCCAGGTAGGGAAGGTGAGGGCCTAGACCGAAGGCAGTGGGAGTGAGGGTGGAGAGGAGGAAGGGACTCTAAGAAATATTCTGTAATCTACATCCACAGAACTTGGTGACTGACTGGATGCAAAGAGAAGGGATAGGGAGGATCCAAGGGTAAGTCCCAGTTTCCAGAGTGACTTGTGGATTATGGTGCCACCACTGGCGAGAACATGCAGAGGTAGGGCATGTTTCTGGATACAGAAGATGATTTGGGTCTGGGAGATGTTGATTACGCCATCACTGAAGGTTCACAGACATGGAGGCGGAAGCAAGGTCCAAGCCAGGAACAGTACTTGGAGTCACCAACTCCCAGGTGATAGTCAAAACCATGACAGGAGATGGGACTGTCCAAGAGGCCATGCAGCTTGTGGGAGCAATGGGACAAGGCTGAAGCCTTGGGAATACCAAGCATTTAAGAAGGAAGATGACACGAACACACAAAGGCATATGGAAAGGGAAAGTCAAGGAGAAGAAGAAAAGGAGTGTGGCTGGTGCTGGCGCCCTGCCAGTGTCTCTCAGCACTTAACCTCTAGATGGAGAAGGTTGCTTACTGCCAGCACATGCTCTTCGCCTGAGGGGTTTTTCCTGGCCATGGAAACACTGTTGGCGCCAGATCAGGGCAAGCCGGAAGTGCTGGAGAGTTAATGTGCCTGGAAGCAGCCCTCAACCAATGACCAAGAGGGAGCCGGTGTGGATAAATACCCCTGCTTCCTTGCCCCGTGGAATGGAGGACTGGAGGCATGTCTCATACATCTTCCGGAGTTCCCCAGCGGGATTGCGCCTCCCTCGCTCACGTGGTAGCATGACCTGCATGATGACACTCCCTGTACTGGCTTTCTGCCCTTCCTTCTCACTTTCCCACTCCCCTACTGGTATTTCCTGGGACCGCTTCCCAAATAAACTACTTGCACTGGAATCCTTGTCTCAGAGCCTGCTTCTGGGAGAACCTAAACTAAGACAAAGGTGTCGTGAAAACCAAACAAGTAGAAAATTGCAAGATGTTCTCTCCAGGCAACTTTTTTTGTCTTTGGAGAATCAGGTCATCCCTACCCCATGCACCATGCCCACCTCCACACATAAAAGAGGAAGGCCAATTTCTCCCCTGGCCTTATCTCATCAGGGGACTTTCCACATTTCCAGGCTGAGCAAACCTCACTATCAAGAAATCCTTTCCTATTTCTCACCTTGGTTCCTCCTGCTTTTACAGGGGCTGCTATGTCCAGGGAAGTCTGATCATGGTTCCTTGAATAACACAAAGGCTTGGAAAGATTCCTCAGCTCCAAGCCGCCCTCTCCTCATACCCCTGGCTTAGTCCTCTCCTTTTCCAGCACTCCAAGGGGCTTTCACTTTTTCCCATTTGTTGTATGTCCAGCCCTGTAGGTGTTCATCACTGCTCTTTCTGTCTGGGACCCAGGGTCTGGCTCTGTCTGCCAGCTAGTGACTCACAGGGAGGCAGGGAGGGCTGGGTGGCCTGGAAACACTCCCCACTTTCAGTCAGTGATGCCTGACCCACCCTGCTCTTCTCCTCTAACCTCTCAAGGTAAGAAACCAAGGGGAATGGACTTAAACCAGACTTGGGGGGCAGGGGGAAGTGGCCTCAAGAAGCCATATGGTAGAGCGATGTCGTAGAGTGGAGTGTCAGCTGTGAACGCAGGCACTTCTCTTATGTAATGTGAAACTGTGTGTGAGTTTCAGCTTTTCAGAGCTTCGGTCTTATCATTTGCAAAATGAAGATAGTAACAGTACCCGCCTGACTTGGGCTGGGCTCCCCCAGAAGCAGCCCAGTCCACATGGCTGATTTAGGAAACCCCACGAGAGATGTGGGGGACTAAGATAAGGAAGAGAAATAAAGGCAGTGAAGTGTGTTATGCAGCCGGCTTACTAGAGTGGGCTCAGTCCTGCTGGGGAAACCCTGGGAGCACACCTACCCCAGAGTTAGCCCCACAGAGTGGGGAGGGGGGGGTATTTATATACGAATTCCCACCTTCCCAAAAGGGGCGAATTCCCTGACACTTCTGGCCTCCCACACTGTGGCAGAGTGGGTTCCAGCGCCTAGAGGCTGCCCTCAGGCAAGGCCAAGCAGGCACTCGTGATTGGAAATCTTGGGGGTGGAAATGGTCAGGGCGAGGGCGTATGGACGGGCACCCAGAGCATAGGGCATATTATCTCAGAGGGCTGCTGGGAGTGAAATGAGGTCGCCCATGACGAGTGGTGAATGCAGTGACTGATGCACAGGGTTCTTCTCTAATCAAGACCCAGTCTCGCTCTAGTGTTCAGAGGCCTGGCTTAGAGACTTCCTGCTGTCTAACAAACAATTACGAAGGAGGTCTTGGGGGCTGGAAGGGTCAAGAGCAGAGGGGACTAGAGAAGAGAAGGCCAGAAAGAAGAAAGGGTGCGGGAGAACTGGAAAGAAGGTGAGCCCTGGGGTCCAGGCCAGGCAGGGAATGTGACTCAGGTCAGTGTGTGGAAGCCCCAGGAAAAAGTCTGAGCCCCACTCCAGGGGCCCAGCCAGACGTCACATGCAGTAAGAAATTTATAAAGACTCTCTCTTCTCTCTACCCGTAGAGCCACACTACATCCGTTGCCCTGCCACCTGGGACACTGCCTTCACCAAAACATCAGAGCCGCAGTGGGAATCAGAGATACATATGAAAAGTGTCTGGTGTGTACATACAGCAGAGGCTTCACTGGTGGGGGCTATTTCCAGTGCGAGGCTAAGCTGGCTTTGACTTTCCTCCACAGTGCATCTCACCTCCCAGTGCCAGTGGCTGAGACCCCAAACCCTAGCTAGGCCCTCAAGCCTCCATGGGGGAGGGATATTTCTCTTGCTAAAAACAAAGTTCCAGCCCTGGCCGGGTAGCTCAGTTGGTTAGAGTGTCTTCCTGACAGGTCAAGGTTGCGGGTTTGCTCCCCAGTCAGGGCACATATAAGAATCAACCAATGACTGCATAAATAAATGGAACAACAAATCACTCTCTCTCTCTCTCTCTCAAATCAACAAAATAAGTAAATAAATAAAAAAATACATAAAATGTTCTAAAGGCATCCCCACCAGACAAGCAGAAAGGGAACAGGGAAGAATGATTGGAAGAACGGGGCACATAGCTCTCTCTGGGAGGAGGAGGTGGCCCTAGGGAGAGAGAGTGACGCCTTGCCCCATTTTCTATCTAAGTTGCCCCCACCTTGACCCCCAAGTCTTTCCCTTCGATCATTCAAGACACAGTTATTATATAAGTTCTACGACCCCCAGCTGATACCTTCAGGCTTTTTTGAAAACTTTGCTCTAAATTATGAAATCATAATCAAATCAAATCAGCATGCATTTACTGTGCACCTACTATGCAAGGCACACGCTGCTGGGGGCAACAGGAAATCCCAAAATGACTAAAATTGTGGGCCCCCTATCTCAGCTTATCATCTAGTCAGAGAGAGGAGGCATAAATGGGTACATAGTTAACAAACAATGCAATGTACTTCAAGTCATAAGGTGCTTATTAAGTAAAAGTCCGCCAACAAAACATTGTAACGGTCAACATGTGTGCTAAAGAGGAGAGGAAAAGAGGTGGGAGTCGCCTGGGGTAATCAAGAAATAATGACCGCACTGATGGGTGTAGCTCAGTGGATGGAGTGACGGCCCGTGAACCAAAAGGTCCCCAGTTGGGAGTGTGTGAGAGGCAACTGATCAATGTTTCTATCCCATCCCCTCTCTCTAAAAATAAATAAACTCTTGAAAAACAGAAAAAAGGAAAGAACGACAGTCGCTCTCTCCAGTGCCTCTACTGAGAAGAACCCTACATGAATTACACTCTTCCTCACCACCTCTGTGCCGGACCCTCATTTTCCTCCCCACTCAGGAACTGAAGGAACTGAGATTAAGCCCGTGCTTCAGGATTTCGGGCTTGAGAGTAACAGAACTGGGGTTTAAATCCAGGCATCTTTGCCAGGGAGGAAGACACGGGGTAAATCTTGAAGGGTGAAGAACACCATGAAGGCAGAGGGGGTTCTTTTCTCTGAACCTGCTCCCTCCTTGGCCTTTCCTTGGCCCAGGCGCTGCCCCTTCCTCCGTGAACGGTCAGCTGAGCTGCATGGCAAAGGGAAAGGGTGCTGGGTTTGCTGTTGGTCCATCGCTGTGTGTGCCCTGCTCTCTCCCTGCACAGAAATCCCTCCACGGAGGGGGTCTCATATGACCCAAAGACGCTGTGTTCTAATTAATGGGAAATTGTCCATTGCTTGTCAGGTTATTGTTCATTTCCTGATCCTTAATGACTGATTTTCCACCAGTCAGCCTGGGGTCCTGTGCCCACACCCTGAGGACAAAGCCTGGGCCTCTAAGTCCCTAAAAATGACTACGGGGAAGGGGCTGCAAACGTCTCTCAGGGATGGGGCACCAAGAATGGCAAGCTGGGCACCCGCCCCCCAACCCCGTCCTGGTGCTCTCCGCTCCACTGCTCCCCCACAGCCCCCACACTGCATGGTCCTCTACTCAGGGCAATGTGGTAGCTAATAAGCCTGCCCCCCAGGAGTAGGAGCCCCCCTTAAAAGAGGGGAGTCTGGAGAGTGCCTTGAAGCTTCCTGGCACAGTTCATTAAGATATCAACCCTTAATGAAATATTTCTTTGTCTAAATCGTCATTTATCTTGGGGAACAGGGGCCTTTGTGGCAAAGGAAAAGACTGCCCCTTTCTACCCCTCCCCCACCTCTACCCAGCACAGACCGTGGGTCTTTCTGAGTCAGAAAGATTGAGAAGCAGGGTGGGGAGGAACAGCTGGGAGATATGGGGAAGGGAGAAGATTCCAGAGTGGGGGAACTACAGGGAAAAGGGGGGACAACTTCACTGA
Source organism: Mormoops blainvillei (assembly GCA_004026545.1). Lineage (NCBI taxonomy): Eukaryota > Metazoa > Chordata > Mammalia > Chiroptera > Mormoopidae > Mormoops > Mormoops blainvillei. Next base: position 44,576 of record PVJD01001591.1, on the reverse strand, counting down.
GCAGGAGGCAGTAAAGAGTGAAACAGAAAGCCCTGGAAACCCTCCCCCTATGCCCCCCAAAGGAACCCCACAGCAGTGTGACCACAATGGCCAAACATCGGAAACAACCCAACTGTCCATCACGGGGAGGCTGGGTAAAGAAACCAAGTAGGGCACACTGATAGGGTGGCAGGCTCTCCAGAAACCTTTTCAGTTAATGACCTAGAGATACATGTAGCAAACCCGAATTAATCTCAGCAACATAAAGTTGAGTACAACAACAGGAACAAAAAAGTAAAAGCAAGGAGCAGAAGAATACTTTTCATTTAAAATTCCAAGATGCCCGAGCAATGCTAAATGAGTAAGAGTATAAAACTTACTTGGGAAGGCGACCTACCAACTTCAGGAAACTGGCTAGCTCTGGAAGGGAAGGACGGAGAAAGAGAGGGAGGGATATGAAAGGACCTCAACGAGATCAGCAACTGTTTTTAAGCTTTTTATTTTTAGCTGTAAAGAAAGATGCACAAATCCAGCCCAATTAATTTTTACAAAGCAAACACACCCATGTAGCCAAATTAAAAAAAGAAAAAACACACAGAACATTCCCAGGAAACCCTTCGTGCCCCTCTCAGACCCTCCCCCACCCAGAGTAGCCACTCTCCTGAGTAGTAACACCATTAATTAGTTTGACTGATTTTTGAATTTCAGATAAATGGAATCAAACTGTGTGTTTTCTCAGGTGTCTGGCTTTTATGCTCAACATTCTGGTTGTGAGATTTCTCCACATTGCCCTGTGTGGCAATAGTTTGTTTATTCTCACTGCCAAGTACTCGTTCGTGTATGCACATACCACGGTTTACTCACCTACTTCCACTGTTGGTGGCTATTAGTAACAGTGCTGCTAAGAACGTTGTAGTGCATGTCTTTTGGTGAACACATATATGAATGCATGTCTGTTGGTAAATACTTAGGAGCAGAGCTGCTGGTAAAAGCTTTATTACTCAATAACTAAAAAAACAGAATGAAATGAAAAAAATAAGGTTGTTTGGGCCTGGAGTAAGACTCAAGCAATCAGATGAATGGAAATGGAGTATCTGGGTGTAGATGTGTGGGGACAGTGGGAATAAGGAGACCAATGTTTCTGAGTATACACAGCCCGGAGTGTGCCAGGTCTGGTACTCAGAACAAGCCCACCCTCTAGCCCACTTCATCCCCATAGCAGGGAGGCAGCTGGCCCTGGGAAAGGGCATCTGCTTCAGAGTGAGAAGGCCTGGGAACAAGTCTTTGCTAGACCACCTCCTAGCTGTGTGATCTGGGGTGAGTTCCTCACCTATAAAATGAGAAGAGCCGCCATGCTGAACAGCACATGAATCAAATGCCTGGTACACAACAGGCATTTAATAAGTTATTAACTGCAGTTGTATGCATGATTTGCAATTTTGTGAGGTCAATATTCCTCATTGTTCAGGTAAGGAAACTGGGGCTCACAAAAGGGAAAATAAATGTTTATGGAAAGCACCTGATGAACAGGTCACAGAGCTGGACTTTGCTTACGCTTTTTCATGTTCTCTCTCAACCACCTAGGAAGAATCCTCCTAATTTTTGTGAATGAGGAAAGTGAGGCTCAGATTTGTCCAAGTCACAAAGCTAGCAAGTGTCTGAGGCTGAAGTCCAACCCCAGGCTGCCTCATCTAGTCCCTGTGCTCGTAACCATGGCCTCCTAATAGGGCCCCGGTTCCTGCCACGGCCAAGGCCCCTGGTCCTCCCTGGACCTTTGAAGGAAGAAGGACAGAGAGTGGACCCTCCTGCCTCTTCTCACTCTGCCTGGGGAGCCAAGGGCTATTCTTTTGAACCTTCACACAGAGCTTCTGCACCAGGAGGAACTTTGGACTGGCTTCTTTGATTTTGGGGTGTTTGTTCTGTTCCTTTCTTTGGTGAGCCTTGTTTTCTCACTAAAATGCCCTTTAGGTGAAAACAAGACAGGGTCTTTTGCCTCCCTGGAGCTCCCCCCACCCCCACTGACTGTGACTCACTGGGTGCTGGGAAGTGAGCTGGCCCGGAGGTGAGGGGCAAATGGGAATGAGAGCCAACGGTCCCCCAGGAAATCCCTTTGGGCAAGCAGGCCCACTGTGTGAGGTAAGGAGGGCCGCTCTGCAGGAGGACGATGGAACAGGACTCCGTGGCTATGCCAGCCAGCCGGAAAAGAGCTGGAGGAGCCCGCTGGAGCTCACCTGATTCCACCTCCCCTCTGTGGAAACCCACCCCAATCCTCTGCAGCAAGGATGGGAAGGAGGTCATGGCCCAGCCGGGCTTACACAAGGACCTGCCAACTCCAGGCCTGACCCGGGCCCGTCCATACTCCCTGACACCCACTGGAGCTGGCTCTCCATAGAAGATAAATCAGCACACAGCCAAGCGCTTTCTTTCCCCCAAACTGTGCCCCTTGGGTAACCCACAAGCAGGCTGCACGGCTTTAAACATCTCCATGAGCTCTTCCCCGTCCTCACTGGTTGGAATCCTGCTTTATCACTTACCACCTGGGTAAGCCTGGGAAAGAGACTTCATTTTTCTGTACCTCAGTTTCCACTTCTGTAAGTGGAGATAATAGTACTATCTACCTCACAGGGTTACTGTGCACGTGAAATGAGTCCTGTGCCTGGCGTGTGCTATGACTCCAACTTTAGATGTGTTATTTTGTTCCTATTGCTACTGCTATTGCTACACTGGAAAAGGCACTTTCCAATAATAGTATCCAAGTAAATGTCACTTAGAGGTCGTCCGTCGTCGTCCCCCCCCCCCCCGCAACAATTTCACACCTAGATATCTGAAAGGCTCCAGCAGGACCCAAGTATGCCTGTGACACCTACCCAAGAGGGCAAATACATAGGATCTGGACCTGGTCAGGTATCACTAACATTACAACTACTTCTGGTTATTTGCACCCACAGAAAAGAAACAGAGTAAGTGATGGAGAACAATCCAAGAGGGAATCTCCTCTCTCAAGACCCTTTCCTTCCAATCCCCATTGGAGAGGCCTTCTGGAACAAGAAATCTTCTCTCCCCAGGCCACAACACTGACATATCCTAAGCACCAATCCCTGAAGCACCCCCAGCTCACATTCCACAGAAGCAACAAGTGTCTGCCCATCACCCACCTGCCTCAGGTGATCTGGGCCAGGAAAGCCCTCAGGAGCCACTGCTTTCTTGCCCCCACCCCATAGTAGGATCCTCACTTGGTCCTAGGTACTCCTCCATGATCCCCAAGGCATGGCTCACCTCTCCCCACCCCAACGCACAGGGCCAGATGGGAGATGTTTGGAAGATGGAGGGTGGGAGGGGAGACCTAGACTGCCACAGGTCTCTGAGCGGGGTATCTGCTACCAGCACAGCCTTCCCCGTGGGATCTTGGGCCTTTCCTCCCCCGGACTTCCCCTCCCACCCCAAACACACACCACTGCCACCACCACAATCCCCTCAGTTTTCCGGGGCAAAAGACGTTGAGTTTTGTTTACAGTCTAATTTGTCCAGATCGCTGACTCTACTTTGCCCTTCTCCAGGCCGCGTGGATCCGGCTTTGGGCCCCTTCCTAACTGGTTCGCAGAGCACTTTAAGGGAAATCCCCCTTCCGGAGAGGGAGGCAGCGATCGCCCGGGGTGGCCGTGCACAAAGCCCAGAAGGAACCTCCCCACCTCCCCCACCCCCGCTCAAAAACCCACCGCCAACTCCCACGCGGTGGGGAACAGGAGCGAGGCAAGGAAGGGCACAGACACGACACCGGCTCCGGGACCCTGGCCATTCCCCGCGTCGAGCGCAGCCCGCCGGGAACCAGTGAACCCTGTGAGACCAGGGCTTGCCCGTACCTCCAGACTCCGGAGAAGGGCTGGGGTTTGCAAAGCACGCCACAGGATTCGCGAGGCCAGGGTGAATTCCTGGGGTCTCTCCACCTTCCCCCCCCTTTTCAGGTCTTCAGCCCCATGTCTTTTCCCGGTGTCCCCACTTTTCTTCCCCTAAAGTTTGATCCACGTGGTCTTCTCTCGCTCCGGGCCGGCTGCCTCGCCTGGTAAAAGTTGCTGCACCTGCTTTAGGCGAATTATGGTAGCGCTAGAAGTTGGTCTCCCCTCCCTCCCTCCCTCCGCCGCCCGCTCACTCGCTCCCTCCCTCCGCCCAGGCTCGCGGCGCGCTCCCTCCTTCCCCCTCCACCCGCCTCCCCGCCCCCGCCCGCCCCGCCTGCGCACCGCCCGCTCGCAGCCACTCGCAGCCCCGGCTCAGTCGCAGCCCCTCGGAGTCCGGAGTCGGTCGCCCCTGCGGACCGGACTGTGAGACCGGCGGCCGGGACGGAGCCCCCATCCTGCGAGGAGGGCGCGGCGCAGGCGGCGGCGGCGCGGCGGGGAGGAGCCCGGGCCGGAACCAGGGCTGGGCCGGGGGCGGGGACGCCGGGGTCCCGGAGCCCGGCGCCGGAGCGAGCGAGCCAGCGTCGCGGGAGGACCGGGAAGGAGGAGAACAGCCGGAGCTAGCCGAGCTGCCCACAAAGTGCGATGCCCCGGCGGGGCTAGGGCGCGCGGCGGCAGGCGCGGCGCGGAGGGAGGACGCCCCGGAGCTGCGCGGCGCTGGGCGGCGCGGAGGGGCAGCCCCAGCGGGCGGCGGCGGGCCCGGGCTGCGACCCGAGCGAGCCCCATGCCCTGCGCGGGCTGACGGGCCGGAGCCCGCACGGAGCGGCCGGGCCGGACAGGTAGGTGGCGGGCCGAGCCTGGGGACGCGGGGTGGGGGCTGGGCCGGCGACCAGACCAACTCCCGAGCTCGCGCACTCGCTCGCCCGCTCGCTGCTTACTTTGTGTTTGCAAACTGCCCGCCGGAGCCACGCCGGGAGGAGCCGGGCCCAGGCCGGCATACTTTGTTCCAGCCAGGGCCGGCTGCTGCGCCCTGACCCCGCGCAGCCGCGACACCCCGGGCCGGGCCCTCGCGGCCCCAAGCTGCGTTGGGAACAGGTGGGGGCTCCAGCGCGGCGGCAGGCTGGGGTGGGGGCAGCCGGAGGTCGGCCGGGGGTGGGGGCTGGAAAGGCTACCGAGGCCCGCCCTTCCCCAAGAATCCGGGCCCCGCCCCCTCCCGATCCGACCGCTGGGAATGGGGTGTAAGGGGGCGCGACACCCCCGCCCGCCCCGAGTCAGACAAAGAGTACTTCCCGGCCCGGACTTTCCTGAGCTGGGGAGGGAAATGGGGAAGTGAGTGCCTCCAACCCCAGTCTGTCCAGGACTCCCCAAGACTCGCGGAGGCAGATGGGGGGCCGTGGTCACAACAGCCGCGTCGCCTCGGGTACGGAGGGGGACTCATTTTGCTGAGGTCGCACCTGGGAGGTTCCGCGGTCGGCTCTCATCCCTCGGTCAGCTCGGAGATAGAGCGGAAAACTTCTTTGGGTACTTGAGAGTGTCTGGAACCCGCCCCTGTGATTTTTGTGCGCTGGTGCTGGAGAGGGGGGACTGACCTGACCGATACCTTTATTCGCCCTATTTGAAGAGAACCCCTGCCTCACCGTGCATGGGGTAGGGGGGGCGGCAGCAGGGTTCGGGCCCCCCTGGAAAGTGCCCCGGAGTGACCAAGCGGGATCCTGAGGAGGGAGGCCGAGGACTCTATAGTGTCTCCTGCGGACAACCGCCGACAGACCCCTCTCTTTGACCCGCGGTCACCCCGCGGCACTCCAGCCTTATACTCCCGATCAACGCCAAACTAACTTGGGCTGAGCCTGGGCAAAGCTTGTGGCACTAGAAGGTGGGGCGACTTGGGGTCCTCGCCTCCCCGTCAAAGGCCGTGTGATTTCGCGGGACGCGGATTCTGAGGCAGCGGCCCTAAGGGCTGCAGATTCCGTCTCTCCAACAGGAGCGACCTTGTGAACACACCGGCGTCCCACTCGGACTCTCTAGGTTGGGGAAAGAAGATATGGGTTCGCGGAGTCCCGGGGCTCTAGAGCATCTGGCACTTTCCTGTGCACCCCGTCTCTCTCCTAACCCCAGCTTGGCCGTTTTCCTCCCTCGCTGGGCGCCTGGGGTTGAAGGTGTCTAGAGATCACCGCGTGTCTGGCACCCCAGCGCAGGGATTCCCTTGCAGGTTGACCTCGGAGCCTGGAGCAGGGTTTGGAGAGGGGGAGGGCAGAGGAGCAAGTCCGAAGCTGTCCTCCTCACGGTTCCTGAGAAAGCCCAGGGCATTTTGGCCAATGCGGGTTTTTACTTGGACTTCAGCATCTTCATACTATGTTTTAAAATCCGCGCCTGGATCGCCCCACTTCGACTGTGTTGGGTCTGGGATTGAGGACCAGGGGAGTGAAGTTTGAGGGGCAACTAGGGATGGAACCTGAGGCTGGGCCCGGTGTCCCCTTCTCCCACACAGAAAGAAGGAGCAGCACGGTGGTCTATACGGCCTGCAGCCTCGGAGGGTCTAACCAGTCCCACAGAACACAATAATGGAGACCACCACACTGGGAATTTGAACCCAGAAACTCATTTTCTTTGGAGAATGAGAACTGAACCCTGTGGGTGCTGGGCATTTCAAGCCCATGATGTTCCCGGTGAGCCAGTGGATGGGTGTAGGGGCCCCAAAGGACAGAAGGCTGGGCTGCCCCACCCCAGCTGGGGGAAGGGGAGCCGCTTGCCTCGGATAGCCCCTGCCCCAGACAACCCCTGCCCAGTTCCGACCACTGCCAGGAAGGGGAAGTCTGCAGGCTTGGGGTTTTTTTTTGTTTGTTTGTTTTTTGTTTTGTTTTGTTTTAAACTTGAGAAACTTTGTCTTGCCCGGGTTCTGGGGCTCTCCGTCACCTGGCAGGCTGGAGGGAGGGCTGAGAACTGGGAGCACCTGGGCAGCTTACTTGCTCCGCACCACAGATCGAAGCCTCAGGAAAGCAGGGTTGTGCCTCGGGGGGCTCCCCATCTGGTGTCACTCCCACCCTCGTCAGTCGGGCAAGGTGTCATGGAGAGGAAGTGGTATTGTGGGTGCCCAATCCCCTGCACGCACCCTGGACTTCACCAAGATCTGAACCCAGACCTTTCCTGCTGGACCCTTGGATCGCTACCTTACCCTGGCCCCCGCCTTGGCACTAAGTTGTGGGAGACCATGGGAACCTTCTCTCCTGGCACCGAACGCTGGGCCCCTGGGTGGGGTTTTCTCTCCTTCTCCCAGCCCTGGGCAGGTTTCCCAGGAGTTGCAGAGTTGGGGAACCCCTGAGCCTTGGGGAGAGAAAAACCTGACAACAGTGCTGGGGAATGCCGGGGCAGGGGCAGGTTGGGCCCAACCTGCAAAAGGACCTGCCCCTGTTTGTTTGTTTGTTTCCTTCCTTCCTTCCTTCCTTCTCTTCTTTTCTTTTTTTTTTTCCTTTCTGTGTAGGTGCCCTTCTTACACCTACACACCCCTACCCCACCCCATTTTCTCTGCCTTTGGCCAGAAACTTCCTTTCTGGCTGCTGGCAGGTAGGTCCCTTCTTGCCAGGAATGTGCATATCCTGCTGGGCCCCTACTCCAAACACACCTCTTCCTTAGTGGGGAGGAAAGCAGGGGGGTTGGGGGGCTTTCTTTGATCCAGTAATTCCCTAAATGTTTGCTGAGTCCCTACTCTGTCTGGGCAGGTACCAGGCTGGGCACTGAAGTGCCCAAGCAGCGAAGGCTGGGGTCTGCTCTCTGGACCTCATGGTGTCAGGGTAGGAGAGACAGATACCACATGGAATGAGAAGGGTGGGAGTAGGGTGTCTGTTTTAGAAGAGAGGTGTGAGGTGCTAGAAAAGGGAAGGGCTGTCTCCCGAAGAAGGCTTCCCTGCTGCCGCAGCTGGAGCTGCACCCTCCTTACTTGCATCCTAACCCAATCGCTGCCCCGCTGCCGAGGTGGCTTTCCTTTCTCTCCAGCTGAAGTGCAAGCCCCTCCACTCTTATCCCAAGCAGGCACAATGTCTTTACTTCTCTAATAGCCCAAACTGCAAAATAATGATTTCTTCCATCCAAGGAACTCGGCGTAGTTCCCCTTCATGATCTTACAACTCCCCTGACTTCCCAGACCAGGGCAAGGCAGGTACCATTTGTGACAAGATTCCAAGACTCCATTGGCTGAAATGCCTTCCTCCCACTTGGCTCCAGAACTCTGGAACCCAGGACAAGGAACTCAGGCCTCCTCAGGGCAGAACATGGATCAGAGTGGAAAAGGCTTAGGAACTCACCAGTAGGGACTTTGGGGAACTTAATTAAGCTCTTGGGACCTCAGTTTTCTGTATATGATGTTAAAGTAGGGCCATAATACCTGTTTAGAGCCTGTTTGGGAGTTGAATAGGACAGCAGATGTAAAGTACCTAGCACAGTGCTTGGCACATGGTAGTGCTGACCTAGGGGTGGCTTTTATTATTAGAGTCCCAGCACTACCAGGCCTCATGATGGACCGAATGCTGGAAATGCTCAAGTATTATCCTCCATTTTACGGAGTGAGAAAATGGACCTCAGAGAGGAGATACAACTTGACTGAGACAGCTAGTTAGTGTTAGAGCAGGGACTAAAACAGTGGCGCTTCTAAGTTCCAGTGTAATCAGTAGGGCTGGAGCCTCTGCTGGGGAGGGGGGCAGAGGGAGAAAAGGGTATGGGAGGACCTGCAAACGCCCCCCCCCCACAAGCTCAGGGATGGGACACCCCTCTGCCCGTGACCCCGGAATGTGCAGTTGTCCCCTCTCTCCCAGCCTTCCTAAGGTGCTCATGGAGACAAAAATGGGAGGGATAGTTTCCCAGAACCCAGAGGAAGAAAAACGGCTGGCAGCACCACCTGTCCACAAAGACTTCTATGGTTTGAAACCCTAGCTTCACAGCTTCGTGGAATACAAGTCTGACAGCCAGTCTCAGATCAATTTGGTACCTACCCTACGGATCACCTCGAAAGAGCAAAAAGAAACTTCCCCTGAGCCTGAAGTTGCTGGCTCTTTCAGCATTGCCTTCCTGGATTCTCTGCAGAAAGGAAGATGCACACCTTCTTTCCACCAAGCCGGAACCACAGCAGGCAGCTTCTTTACTCCCAAGCTTGTGGCTTGCCACGAGGTGGTGAAGCGGTGGATGGCGCTGACTGGGTCCCACAGGGAGCTTGGACTCAGCACACCTGAGCTAGAAAGCAAGCGCTCTCAGCACAAGAGGTGCACATTTGGATGAGGCCACAGGGCACTGGGCCTGGCCAGTGATGCCCTCCCTCCCCTCTGTGTGGTCTTCGCCTTTGCTGGGCTTTCCCTTGCTCCAGTGCAGCCTTGCATCTTTCCATTCCCCAGCCCTGGTCATAGCCACATGACCCGTGTCCCCAGTCCCAGCAGCTCTGCCAATCTCCCCATGCCCCGTCCTCTGTCCAGCTGGAGCCTCCTGGGCTGGCACCAGGGTGAGTGGGACCATTGGTCCAGCAGGATACTGGTAAATATTTTCTCTCCTACTTGGAGTTTCTGACAGCACCTGTGCTACCATGCAAAGGCCAGGGGAGTGGGGGCTTTTGAGATGATGGGTTTTCCTCCCACAGTAACAAAGTGGAGTGTGTAGAATAGTGACCCTCTGGCATTTGTTCAAAATAGGCAGGGTGAGTGACTGTAAGTTACCCAGAGTTCCCTCCACAGTGGAGGGACAAGTGATGGCTGCCCATAGCAGAGACAGGGACTCCTCTTCACTCCACAAACACTGTGGAGCTTAGTGTGTGCTATGACGGTCTGGGGGAAGAGGTTTAGGGGTAGTTGGCCTGCAACTTGGAGAACTGCAAATGGAGCGAGTGCCCAGGCACACATCTTTTGGAGATTGGAGGCCAGCTCTGGCCGTGATACTTTCCAGCCAGGACAGGATGCCTGTACTGGCCTCTGGAGAGCCCTCAGGAGGTCTGGGCTGTGTGAAGAGACACTGGCAGGTGGGCAGGTGAGGGGGTTTTTGTTCTTGTTTCCTCGGCCAGGAGGTTCTTCTGCCGAGCCCACACTCTTCCAGGAGACACAGGCCTAAAGAAGTTAGTCCAAGAGAGGGTAGCAGTATACGTCCTTTCCTTCAGGGATTCTTTGGGCAGATGTGCATCTGCACCCTGGAAGGAAAGGACTCTTGCAGCTGAGGAGAAATTTTGGGAGAGATGGGAACGTCGGGATTTGCAGGAGACCGAGGGAGTGGCGGAGTGGCGGCTGCTGGGAGCGCTCCGCAGCAAAGTGCTGAGCGTGGAGACCTCCCTAGCTTCCGGAGGCTTGCGCATCTCTAGATGGGAGTCAGAAGATCGGCCGGCGTGGTGGGGGTGCAGAGTCGGTCCACAAGGAAGAATCCCTTCTTTAGGAGGCCTCCCGGAGAGCCAGGGCTACGGGTTCTGCCCCAGCCGAGCGCATTAGCCCTGCCAGCAATTCCCTGCGCCTCTGTGAGTGCGTCAGTGCGATTGACAAGACGCTCGTAGATCTCTGACACCACCTCCCCCGCCCCCGGCCCGCTGACTCGATGAAATGCCGGGTGAGGACCGGCTCTGTTCAATGCTTGGGGCTCCAGGGACCGCTGGAGGAGAGGCGGCTCGGACTACCTGGCCTCTGCTTTTTAGCCACATGGAGGGTCTTCCACGCAGTATGCCACCCTCCTTGTGCTCGGAGATGACTTCGAGGGTCTGGGAGTCACCGGTGAGGGGCACAGTAAGCACGCTGTACCAACTTCCTCATTCCCTCTTCGACCTTAGGCATGGCAGTCTCTTTTCTGGGCCTCGTTTTTCCTAACTGTACAATTGGTGAGGGAGCAGCCGCAAGTCCCCTCCCGGGCCTCCCCTACCCACAGCCGAGGGCTGGGCTTCTGGCGAGAAGAGAACTGAAGGTCTCGGCGCACTTCCCCTTTGTTCCACTGCGTCCTGCGGCATCCAGAGCCCTCTGCCTCTAGTCCATCCCGAAAGGGGCACAGGGTGGACGACCCCACGGCCCTGGCAAGTCCCCTCCTTCCCAATTAGGCAGCGCAGCCTGATTAAAGGGGTGCAGCCCGAACCTTCCTGTCCGATCCCCATCGAAGAGATTTCCCTTCATCAGAATCTCACATCCTCCAGAAATTAATTTGATGCCTCTTGTTATCAATTAATTGAATCTCGTTGGGGGAGAGAGCTCCGCCGGGCGGCTTCAGCTTGGCCCTTGTGTGCGCTGCTGTTCCGCGCCCCCCTCACGTCAGGACACCTTCAGCCCCTCCCCATTTCTCTTTTTCTGCCTTGCTTTTAATTTCACATATTTTCTAATATGAAATCACTGCTACGGACCCCGTTGCTCAGTTGGCTTGGATGAGGACCCGTGGGCTGGGCACTGCCTTCCATTCACCATTTCTAAGCTGCGGAGGCCCCCTTCCTCTCTCCCGGGCCCTGTTTGATTCTGCCTTAAATCAACAAAACCTCACCCTTTGGGAATTTGACCCTGACCCTGACCCTGTGTGCTGCAGGGGCTGCTGGTGAGAAACTGGGCGAGCAGAACTGGGGGAGGCAAGTGTGGGGACACACTCCAAAGAGCCTCCCCCTTTCACACACACACCCTAGTTGGGGAAGGGGGGACACTGAAGGACCAGGCTAGGGACCTGTCAGGCATCAGGATTTTTGTGAAAGCTCTATCTTTTTTTAGAAGAGGCATTTAGGAGCTGTTGCCCCTGCCTGGGCTAATCTGTGAAATGTGTTGAATGTCTAAATGGGGGGTGGGGGTGCAGGTGTGTGGTACCTACCTCCTAGCTACCTAGCAGCCAGGTCAGGCATCTGTAGAAACAAACCCTCAGCGTTTCCAAGGACACTTGGAAGCCCGCACTCTGCCTCCTGCATGGAGGAGGAAGACATTCCACTCTGAGAGGAGATTGTGGAAGGTACAGCGTAGAGCTAGGTGGTCACCAGACCGTGAATGAGGAACTGTGCGTTGCCAGTTCACATACTCCCTTGTTCTGATAGTGATATTTATTACTATCATTTGACAGGTGAGGAACCCAAGCCGAAAGAGGTGTTATGATTTGTCCAGGGTCACACAGCTAACTGGAATCTGCCCCTCTGGAATGCTAGACATAAGGGCCGAGGTCACAAATTGACTGACTTCACCCCTTATAAGATTTGTTCACCCATACAAAGTTCATTACAATGGTAAATTTCACACAAATATCCCTACTTTGCTCCTTTTTAAATACGGTAACACCGTCAACATTGAGCCTACCTTTCTGTGTGGTTAAGGATGGACTGGGATCGAGTGCCACCCACTTCTCTCTTTGCTTCCTGGGTGACCAGCCTCACCCCTGAGGGCATTTTGGTTAACAACTCTGTCATGGAGATTTCACCTGTCATATGTGGGGTCTCTACAAGAGCTCAGAGAAGACAGTTAAGGACGTCCCCTGACCCAGTCTAATTCTCGCACAACTTCTTGAGAACCGATGGTGGTCTACAATTGTCTTTCCTTCTTTCTGTCATGGAGAGAGTTATAGGGTCTTGTGTCTCGAGGGAACTGTTTCAAGCTAAAACTAGCCCATCCCTGCTCAGATGAACCCCCTAGCCTGCCTCCAAACTTACATGCATGTTGTTGGGGATGGGGAAGATTTCTTCTAAGAATAGAATCACTAGTTGGGACTAGGGAAGAACTAGGTAGAAGTCACCCTTCCAGAACTCATCTTGGAACAGGGAGAGAGATGTGGATGGATACTGAAGCTTGTATATTCAAATGTGGATGTGTTTTGGATTCTCCTAAGTTGGTACCCAAGATCCCTGTGAAAGCCACGCCTAGATATCGTTTCAGAGACAAAGGGCAGGGCCAGGGCATGTCCGGGCTGGGCAGGGCAGCCGGGCCCCAGGAAGGGCCCGTCTCAGTGATCTGGCCCAGGCTGGCTGGGGCCCCTCCTCTGCCCACAGGACCTCCCTGGAGCCAAGGGCTCTAGCAGAACCAGGCTCCAGATGGCCACTCAAGCCATGGGTGAGTAACCCCCATTCCTTAACCAGCAGTGCCCCCCCCCCAACAAAGACGTCACTATTTAATTAGCCATCTCTGATTAACCAAACTTGGCATTCGGCTCCTCTTGCCCTCATCTTTCCCAGCTCCGAATCAATGGCTTTGATATGCTAATTAGGGAGTAATTTAATTTCAAAAGGCCGCAATTAACAAGGGTGTTGTGGACATGCTGTAGTTAAGCGGAGTAATCTAATTTGCATTAGTAACAAGCAGGGACTAATTAGAAGCTTAATTAGACACTTAGATGGCTCTTATGTTTACTTTCTTAATGAGATGGAGTGGGATCTTTGGTTCTTTTTTTTTCTTATTGTTAATTTTTCCTTTTGGTCATTGTACTAAGGAAGGAGTATTGAGGGAGGCCACCTTGCCAGGGCCTGGTGGGAACATTTTGGGCCTGGAGCCAGGGAACAGTGAACTGAGGGATGGTGGTGGCCTTTCAGATTCCAGGGAAATGCCAGAGTGACCACCCTCAGGGCTTTGCCGAATCTGAGGGGAGGTGGGGGTCAGGAGGAGAACACTGGTTTGGGAGTCAGAAGAGCCTGGAATTCAGTTTGGCTCAGCCTCTTAGCAGCCAGGTGGCCTTGTCAAGACATCTTCAAAGTGTGGTTTCTTCTTCATCTGTCAAAGTGAGCGCCAGGTTGTGTGGAGAAGAGAGGCGGGAACAGGGTATGGGAAAGGACTAGCTGGGACTCTGTAAGTGGAATGGTTATTATTAGGAATAAAATATTCACAAATTGTGTGCCCAGGTTTCACTTCCTAATGACTCAATTCAGAAGTCACCTCCTACAGGAAGCCTTCCCAGAGCACTCCCATTTCCTCTAGGCACCCATAGCCCCCAGTGTCTACTTAACATAACATTTATAAAGTTTGTATGTTCTGTAGGGCAGAGGTTCTCAACCTTGGCTGCACTTGAAGTTTAGAATACTTGGAAAAGCTTTTTAAATTATCGACTCCTGGGTCCCACTCCCCAAAGAGTCCAACTTAAGTAACCCAGGGTAGAGCCTAGGTATGGGTATTTTTGTTAACACTGTGTTTGCCAGTGTATCTCTCTTTTCCTCCACCAAATTGTAAGCTCCCTCAAAGCAAGGGCTCTATTTTATTCACCTTTGTATGCCCCGGACCCCAGTACTCAGTATCAGTTGCAGGCAAAGGCACACCACCTGTGTGCCCTATAAACTCATCCACATTTGACAGGGTCTCTAGTGTTGGATTTTGAATGCCTTATGCAGGATCTGAGAATCTCTTGGAGAAGGAGATGAGAATGGAGGTAAATCTCTTAAAAAGCTGAGTGGTTCGGATATGGCACATTACTGAAGAGAGGGCAAAATTGTTACAAATTTTATGACATCAATTAGGGAATAAATGTATCAAGAGCCTTAAAATATGCAATTCTGCCTTTCAAACACATGTGCTAAGTAAATAATCAGAAATGGAGTGTATTCTGTTCACATAAGGGTGTTTATTGCAGGACATACTAAAAAAGTAGGTAACGGTCTGGATGTCCAACTCCAGGGGATTGGCTAAATAAATTGTGGAACATGCAGCCCATTCGAGCAACTATGTGACCACTAAAAACTGTTGCTTAAAATATTTGATGTCATGTGGAAATGGTTATGATAGTAAGTGGTGAGTGGAAAAATAGGAAAATTCAAACCATGTACAGATTATGACCCCAGTTTCACTTTTTAAATGTTTATATGCCAAAAGAGTGAAAGTGGACTGACTGGAAGGGGTGGGTCCACAGGCTAGCTCCCTGGGTGGTAGAATTATGGGTACTAATTTTTTTTTCTTTTTTTCGTGTCTTCAAAAATTTCTACGAAGATGGTTTTTACATTTATGATTAGAAAATAGTTATTTGCAACCTGGGAGAGAACCTGGAACAGACAGCTCAAGATGGTGGCCCACCTTCCCCATCCGGCTTGTTGCAACCTTTTAGAGAGGCTGTCCTCACCCTGCCACTTCCACTAACCATTTCAGGCCTGAAGTTTTATGGTAAGAAGAGGCCTTAGATGGTTCCTAGTGTTGGGGCAGGTAGCTCCTAGGGTGTCATTTAGAGAGAATGTCAGGCAGAAGTGGGAGTAGAGAGAAGTTTAGGGTGCTAGCCTTCTACCCACACAAGGGATTAAAGTTTCTGGAACTCAGGGAGCCCCATTTGCTTGGGGAGAGACACCGCTGGCCTGCCTCTTAGCAGCCAGGTGGCCTTGTCGAGACATCTTCAAAGTGTGATCATGTGACTCCTGACCCTGCTCTAGTTCGGGGGTCCCCTTTTTGAGCTGTGGAGACATTCTAAGCCTTGGGTCCTGCTTTACTTTCCTCAGGTGCTGAACCAGGGGCTGGGATCAATTTTTAAACCATAGCCCACACAGAGTTGGGCTGTAGCAGGATCTTCTGGGCCCCTGTAATTATAGTGACTACCCTTTCCTGAACACCTTCATGCAGTGTATTTTATTTGATACCACAGCAACCCCGAAAGGCAGGTGTTTTAGTGTTAGCCCCATATGACAAAGAAGGAACCTGAGGCTCAGACTGGTGACCTTACTGCCTATTGCTCATATTACAGAGGTCGTAAGAGACCAAAGAGGGATCAGCAGGTAGAATGGCAAATGAGTGGCTGGACAGGGAAGGCCAAGGCCAAGAGAGGCTGCTGCCCTCCTCTTACCTGGCAGCGTGAAGCCAGCGGGCCTGTGGGGCCTGAGCTGAACTGGGAGGGGTCCATGGGCCTTTGGATGACAGACTGGGAAGCATCCTTCAGTTACTTGTAACACCAGTGCTTATAAGCCTGAAAAGCCCCCTGCTTTATGTTCTTTGACACAAGTAAGGTCGGATCTCAGGATAGCTAGAAGGAAAGGAAAAGAGAAAGAAAATATATGGTAGATTCGTGCTCTGTTCTATGTGGTACCCACATGTATGCCCTGGAAAACTCTGAAACTGGTGACCTCTTGTAAAAAAGGGGCATTTAAATATTCTGCTTCCCCCGCATTCAGTGGGCATTTTTCCAGCACCTTCTTACCTTTCATTTGATAGAATTTGTTTTATTTGAGCTTATCTATTTATTGGTGTCCTTATCACTTGCCCCCCACCCCCCATGGGAACGTAAGCTCCAGGAGAGCAGAGCCTGTGTTCCGTTCGGGTCTGCACACACAGAGCCTGGCACACTGTAGGTGCTTAAATATTTGTCGAACCAGTGAATGGACGAAGGGTCATTGTTGGTGAAATATGCTCCTGGCCAGACGTTGGAGGAGAGAGAAGAATGACTTTGTTTATGGCCCAAACTCTACTAGTGGCTAAACTTTCAAGAAGACAAATGCCAGATTTACTCGGAAGAAAAGCGGGGAGGAGGAATAGGACCTCCATCATTACCAGTTGCCCTCCGAACATTTAGGGTACTACTGCACTGGCTTCCCTGAGTTTTGTAAGCCTGCATGGGGCAGGGGTCACATTTCAGTTTCCTGCAGATAGATCCTCAGGGCTTGGCATAATCAGGCGCTCAATCCGTGTTCCATGAATGAGTGGCCTTGGAGATGGATCATCTGGCTTTGGCCACCAGAAAGCTCATAACTCAAGTCAGTGCTCATTATTGGAACCCTGGCCCGTTTGCCTTGGACAAGCAGCAGCAGCATCACCTGGGAATGTTTTAGAAATGACGGTTCTCAGGCCCACTCCAGACCTATTGAATCAGAAACCCCAGGCCCGGGGCCCAGCAGCCTGTGTTTTAACAAGCCCTCTGAGGTGCTCAAATTTGACATCTTCTCGCTTAAGGTTTTGGTCCATTTATTCTCCCTTCCTACTACCCCATGATATTATATTTTAAGAATCTTAATCTGTCTTTTGTGGCAGTCTGCTGCACAATCTTTTTTGGAAGTTGATAGGGGTATACATTATAAATAACTACATCTAGTCCAATTTTCCCCAAATCCAGAGGAGAAAAGGGGGGAGTTACTGTGGTCCAAGTCACACAGCAAGTTGGTGATAAAGCTGGGGCTAGGTGCCCGGTTATCCAGCTTCGGGTCTCACTCAGGCTTTCGGCTAGTTTCACAACTAGACTATAGATTTCTGGAGGGCTGGAAATAAGTGTCTCCTTAGTTCAACTCAGACCACCACCGTTGCCAGATACAGATTACCTGTAGTCATACCCTCACTCTCCAAGCTTCTTAAAGAGCTGGGAGTGCGCCCCCTCTAGCTGCGCGCATGCACGTGCGCGCCCTCTAGACTCGCGCCCAGAGAGCACGCTGGGGGCTGCCCCGCCCCTTCCTTCCTTCCCTCCCTCGCGGGTAAACTCCGGGCATCCATCAGTCTGTTAATTGCACTAATTAGAGATCGCGGAGGTGTTAATTGGAAAACCCTGGTATTGTGCCTGTTTGGGGAAGAAAACGTCAATAAAAATTAATTGATGAGTTGGCAGGGCGGGCGGCGCGGGTTCGCGGCGAGGCGCAGGGTGTCGTGGCAAATGTTACGGCTCAGATTAAGCGATTTTTAATTAAAAAGCTACGGTAATTAATACTCTTTTACACCATATGGGCCCGCGGAAAAGGCACAAAGGTTTCTCCACGGGTAGGGCTCCCTATCCTTTTTCCCCTCCTCCTTAAGCACCCTAGCCTTTGGGTCCTTCCTTTGGTCCCAAGGTAAGTGGAACTCATCACTTCCGGGCAGGGAGAGACAAGGCTGACCCAGAGGAGTTCCAAGGCGTCTGTTACTGCGGACCTGCCCGCCGGGGTTCTTAGAAGGGCCAGGAGCCTCTGGGGAAGTGGGAGCCCCCAGCGGCCCACAGACTTCCCCAGAGTGGAAGAGGCGGCTGCGGCTTTGACCCAGCTTCCTTCCTTCCTCCCTCCCTCCCTCCCTTCCTTTCTTCCTTCCATCCTTGGCAGGGGCATCTGCAGGAGCATTGGGACCTGGCTCAAGGCTCTGAGATACCCTGGCTCCCTAAGGGGAACCCTGAGAGATGGAAGACTAGGACCTGTCTAAGGGTGGGATCAGAGCCCCAGACAGAAATCCTAGATCCCCTAAAATAACTTCTCGGCAGTTGCTCTCCCCTGCGCCAACACGTAGTAGGAGAGGGATCTGGGAAAACTGGGGTGTGGGGGTTAGGGCCTAAATTTATCGAATCTTAGAAAGACCTTCTAATCCCCCCTACCTGGAGATGTGCAGTAAAAGAAGTAGAAAGAACTACCCAGTGACTTGGGCAAAGGGCAGTGACTTGCCCAAGGTCCCACCACAGGCCCTTCAAACCAGGTGGTCTGATTCCCCAAGCTTCTTTTCTGTGGGTGTTCAGCTGCTCTTTGCGGAGGAAATGGGTGACTCGGGGAGGAGCATATGGAGTGAGGTGGAAGGGCAGAGAGAAAGGAGGAGGGAGTTCTTGGAAGGTGCCAGGCCCGCCCCCCCCACCAGTGCCTAAGCAGGAAGCTCAAGTCTACACTGGGTGGAGCCCTTTGGAGAAGAGACCACAGATGTGACTCAAATGGACCCTCATTGGCTTCTTCCAGCCACTAGAACCTTGTAGCTTCATGTCCACATGCTGGGCCAGGGACTTTTACTCCTGGAGCTTCCAGGTCAGAAGACATTCTCAAGACCACTTCTGGATGTAGAGATGGGAAAGTTGAGGCCCAGAGAAAGACGAAGGCAAAACATTTAACTGGTTGTGGCTGAGATCAGGCTGCCTGACAGCCAGCACCACCCCCCTCCCCCTGCCCCCGACCTTACCTTCTCCTCTAGCCAGGGTCCAGGCTTTCATGGACACTGGCTTCCTCCGCTACACCCCACACACCCTTGCAGTTACAGGGCACTGATATCAAGGCCTACCTCCAGCACCCCACCCCATCCCAACCCTAGCTGGCTGGGCCCCAGGCACCCAGAGGCTGCTTACCCACAGTGCAGGGAACACCCCAGTGCTATTGCCAGCGCCCTGTGGAGAGGCGAGCGAGAGGCCTGAGGCTGCTGGTGTGCTCATCCTCAGAGGGCAGGTGTCCCAGGGCAGAGGTGAGGGTTCAGAGATAACCTGGGAGCACCAGCCTTGAAGGCGTCAGTGGGTATTGGTGGGCCTGCAGGAGCTCGGAAGGAGGCGAGGTTCCCAGGAGGGGGCAGAGTGTGCCACTCGGGGAATTAATGCCATTCATACACCCTGCGGAAATGACTTTTCAAATGCATATAATCTCAAGCATGCAAATGAGAGGCTTGCTTCACCCTGTTTAATATGAATGATCGGCCCTTGAATAGCTATTATTACACGCCACATTGCAGCAATTATGTTGTTCAATGGGTGTCGCTATGTACCCCCCAATAAAAAAAATAAAAAAAAGAAAGGGACACCTCTGTTTGCATCCCCCTTCCTTTTTCTCCCTTTTTTTCCAAACTTGCTGTCTGATCTACAACTTTATGGGTGTGTGTGTGTGTGTGTGTGTGTGTGTGTGTGTGAAAAAGAGAGAGAGAGAATGTTGGAAGGGGGGGGCCCTCATTCTTACCCCAGGAAAGTAACTGCTGGATTCTCTTTCTCCTGTGCACACACACCCCTGAGGCTTTGGTCTTTGTCCCCTGGGGCCCAGGAGTTCTCAGATCTCAGAGAAGCTAGACTTGGAATCAGGGCAGGCAGCTGCTCTCCACCCCCAGCAGGGCCAGTGTTGGGGGAGAGGGAGAGCAGAGTGGGCCCCTGCTGACTCCCCATCCCCCTCATGTAGCTGGGGCCCAGGCTGGAGTGGGGGAAGGTGCTCTGTAGGCTGCTGGGAGGGATCAGGGTAGGTGGTTGGTGGGGAGGGGGGCTGGAGCCCTGTGCTGTGGTGGGTGGAGGACGGCGCCCACCCCATCCATCATTTGGCAGCCACTGGCCCTCTGGCTGACATGGCCATTAAGGCCTGAGACTGAGTGCTCAATCTCTTCCAAACCATCGCCCCTAACCTCACCCTCGCCCCTGGCCCAGCTCCTCAAAACCCAGGAGCAGGAATGGCAGTTGGCTGGGGGGCAGGGGGGAAGCACAAGAGAAATGTTCCCTGGGAACACGCAGAGAAATGTACAAACATGGGACATTCCAGCAGCACAGGTTCACAGAGGAAGCCACACATCCACTGGGACAGAGACATCTAGAGTCACAGAGGGAGAGAGGCCATCGAGCAATGATGTGGCACACATGAACCGGTGGGATCCCCATGAACCCTTAGCAGCTCTCCGTCCCATCCCTCAGTACCCTCACGTGAACTGGTTCTGCTCCCAACAGGGGGAAAACAGAGACCCAGTAGAGTAAGGGGAAAAGAGTTCTTACCGAGGTACAAGGAGAGAATTTGGAGGCAGGAGGGAGTGCACTTGGGGGCTGCCACTTTGGGGAGGATCTAAGGAGATGATCCAGTCTTTTCCAGCACTTTCTCTAATCTGCTACCTGCAAGGCCATCGTCCACCTTTTGGGTCAGGGAGACCATGTGGTTGTGGGGCCTGCTTAAGCCAAAAGGGAATCAAGAAGGGGGGAAAGAATACTGGCTGGTTTCCACAGACCCCGGCAGCTGCTCGTGTGGCTTCTGCCCTTGCTGTCTGTGTGGGCAGGGCCAAGTCTTTGACCGCTCTGGGTCTCCGGGCCTTTACCCTTACAGATAGAAGGGGCTGATTGGAGTGTCCTCTGCTAGGTGGTTTGTATGTATTGTTTTATTTACCCCTTACAGGACTCCAGGAGACTGGGATTAATTTACTTCTACAAACAAGGAAACTGAGTTTTAGGGAGTTTAAAATAGGTGTTGAAGATCAGTGGTGGGTACCAGCTGTGTCCTGCTTCACTGTAATCCACGTGCCTCTCAAGGGTCTTTGGGGGGTAGTCGGAGACATCCCAGAGTTTGAGAGCAGCTCTGCAAGCTAAAGCCCCCCCATTACAGACTGTATATGCAAGCCCCTGAAATAGTGGGATCTCCATAACCTGTAGAAAGAAGCTTGGGCCTCCTCCTTCTCCTTACTACCCTCGACACTCCCAAACATACCCTCTTTCTTTCTGAGGGTGTTTCTACCACTTCTTGGGTGGCAATTGGGGTTGGGGGGAGGAGGGTATAGGATTTGGGCCTTGACTCCTTGCCTCCAAAAACCCCCAAACTCTGGACCCTTAGCTTCCCCATCTGTTAAGTCAGGATGATAATAACTCTCACAGTTCTAGTGATTAGGAGTCATGGTGCCTGCAGAGACAAAATATTATTGAGTGTCCACTTCGGGCCAGACCCTAGCCTGCCGGCTTTAGAATGGACGATCAGAGAAGGCGACCACGCTGCCTGCAGTGCACAGCTCCTCCGCGCTGAGTCTGACTCCCAGTAGCTGCTGGACAAATGGCAGCCATTCTTGCTCTGGAACAAACATTGACTGGGGCCTCTGTGCCTGGGGGAAAGAGACTCTCTATAAGGAGGCCCCGCCCTGGGGGAACTCTCCATCTAGGAGAACAAACACAATGGCCATTACAGGTATTTGTGCCAGCGGGGGACAGAGAGGAGGCCATAGCTATGTAGTGAGTCCCAGTGAACAGCTCATCTGCTTTTAAGTACTTGCAGAACCCTCGCCCCGCTCCTCCCCACGCCCCCAAGCCCTGGCCTGGACAAGAGGCCAAAATAAGTCTGGGGGCATAGACATTGCTTCTGTCCTTGCTCTGCGGAGGCCTTCTGGAAGTCCAGTCAAGGAAAAGCAGAGGGATGGGGCATCTTCAGTCTGGAGCTGCCCCTTACTGGAGTCTAGGGGGAGCGTGACACTGGGAGAGGCTGTACCCCAAGAGGGGGTCCCACGAGTAGCCCCCAGGAAGTTGAAAAGGAGGAGGGGATGCCCCGGAACCGGGGTGGGTTGTTAGGTGGTGGTGTTGGGGGGGATTTGTTGCCGGGCATCAGTTGCTACCCTGGGTAGAACCTGCCCTGCCTGTCTAGTTTAGAGCCTCAGCCCCTCCCCCCATGTCTCTCCTCCCCCTCCAGGTCCCGCTAGAGCGACATGATGGTGGAATCCGCCTCGGAGACAATCAGGTCAGCTCCGTCTGGTCAGAACGGTGTGGGCAGCCTCTCCGGGCAGGCCGATGGCAGTGGTGGCGGCGGCGGGGCCGGGGCTGCGGGCACTGCTGGAGGCAGCGCAGGCAGGGACGCGGCGGCGGGAGCAGACAGCAACGGCGAGATGAGCCCTGCGGATCTGCTGCACTTCCAGCAGCAACAGGTAGGAGCTGGCGCTCCTCTTCGGCCACCGGGGACAGGGGGAGGGCCACGCCGGGCCTCTTCCCACTCCATCCTGGCCACCTGGCAGCACTGCTTAGGGCCAGGCAGCTTCAGTTGAACATTCTTGGGAAGGTCCAGCCTCCAGGGACTCCCTCTGAGTCCTCCCATTCTGGTGGCCCCCTTAATGCAGGGGCAGAGCTGCACTTTCAAGAAAAAGAAGTGGGACTCTGGGTCCTGAGATCATGAGCTTAGAACAGTCTCAGAAACGCTCCCGAGGACAGGCAGACCTGGGAAGCAGTCCTGAGGGTGCGCATCTGGAATGGGCGGGCACCTGGTCTCTGCTCCTGCATGCTGGCTAAGTTAACAGGGCTGGGGAAAGAGCCTCACTTTAGAAGTATGTTCACTGGGGAAAGGGAGTGAGCTGTGCTCATAGTGTGCATCTCCACTTTATTTGTATTGTAAAACATCCCCACCCCGAACTCCATCTCTGCCTGGGCCCCTGACCCAAGCTGTGCAGAGATTAAACTTCCAGCCACCACAGGCCAAAGCAGCTGGGAAAAGGCCAGGAATCAAAGGCAAAGCCAGGCTCCACTTTTAGGGCTCTCAGACTGGGAACCCCTGTCTGCGTCCACTTTCTCTCTTCCCCTCCATCATTCCCACTCTGAACTGCACGGTTCAGGAGTTCAAAACCAGCCTTCCTGCTGATCAGGAGGCCCTAGGGTGGGGAGCCTGGCTGGGTGATGACAGAACAGGGGCCCCAGGTCCCAGCCCCACCCGGGGAAACAGGGAGAATCGTGCTTGACAAGTCCAGGAGAACCGGCCCAGCCAGCCCTGGCCTTGAGAGTCTCCTTCTTTTATGTGACTCCCTGCTCCTCGAATCACTGCTGGTAGCCCTGGCCCTTGGGGGCTCTGCTGGGAATGAGGAGAACTCAGGTCCGGCCTGCCCCTGCTGTCCGGGCCCCGACCCCTGCCTTGTGTGCAGCAATGTGTGTACATTGCCCTAACGTTGTCTCCCAGGTTCACCCTGGGGCTCCTCCCCCCATGCCATAGCCCCTAGGGAGCCCTTTCCCACCGCATTCCTTGGAACCCGAGGTCAGACTGGACGCAGCATGGTCAGAAGCTGGGCGCCTCGCACCGAGCTGGTTGGCCAGTGCGAACACAGGAGTGGGACAGCTCTGGGCTGAGTCCTAGCCTGCCCCTTAGTGTGACCTTGGCCAAGCACTGGGCCTCCCTGAGCCTTGCCCTCCTTGGTGCCTAAAGTACAGGGCCATTAGGGTCGGTTGCAATTCGGGTGTGAAACCCCTGTACACACAGGCTGTAGTTGTGAACAGAACTAAGGGCTTTAAAAATCACTTCCTCTTACAAGCAGTGGAGGCTTGTGGTGGAAGGGCCCACCTCTTTCCCTAGGGAGATGGTCCCTTGGAGTTTTCTGGCATCTCCCAAGCCTTCCTAAGCAGGGTCTCTGGGGGAGACTCACGGCATCTGTGTCATCTACTGGGGACAGAAGGTCAAAGGGCAAAACCCTACCCCTTATCAAAATAATGACAAAACACATCCCACCAGAAGGCGCCGAGGCCACCCATTTTGTACGGCTAGCTTCCCCTCCCACATTTCTATGCAGACAGAGCAAAGAAAAGTTTTGAGTTGGGGGTGGGCAGGAAAAATACTGAAACTGGAAATGTCTTTTTAAAATTATTTAAAGTGAAAAGTGAGCAGATACCTGGATAACTGGGGAGATGCATGGTGTGAAGAGAGACAGAACTGTCTGTGCCGATCAGGTTTCTCCATTCTGCATTGCACACATGCCATGTTTTACCATCTATATTCCATGTTCCAGTTATTCCTGTTTGTTTTGGGGAATATCCCAAAGTCCTGGAAAATCCTATATCTGTTTCACAAATAAACTGGGGTGGAGATTTGGAGGCAGGCAGAGGGCTGTTTTATCCATTTGGGCTCACTATGGGCGCAGTGCCCGGGGCCAAGGAAAATATTTGAGACTTAAAAAAGGTTTTGTTGGCTCCGAACTTTGAAAAGAGCCCTGCAAAATTAAAAATACAAAATTTTCAATTAAAATAAAATCAGTCTGGAAGCCATCCGTCCACCATCCAATATATGAGCGAGGTTTGGGGGGAAGTTTCAGGGGTAACGCTTCCTGGCCCCCCAACAAGAAACGTTCTTATTTGTGAGCTAACGCAGCTCTAGGAAAGAGAGCCTGGCCCGGTGGGTTCCCCCTTCCTCTCGGTCCCAACCAGGAAGTCTTTCAAGGACAAACGAACAGACTCCTTCTGTCTGCTCGACGCCTTGGTTCTTTCACATGCCTTGCGTCATTTAATTGTCTGGGAGTTTGATAGTATTATTCCCATTTCACAGATGAGTGGTTAGCCAGAGGTGGCACCGACTTGTCCAGGTGACATGGTTAAGGCTGCAGCTAGACCTCAGGCCTCCCAGTTCCTAGTTCAGGGCTCAGCACAGCCTCCGTTTTGCCCCTGCCACTCACACAGCTCCCGTTAGGAAATGGAGGGAGCAAGGCCTGCAGCGTAGTAGGTGCTAAATAAATGTCTGTTGGTGCGTGAATGAGGGCACGCCATTCCCAACCTAAAAGGGCTCTGAAAACAAACAGAAGCGACACTGTCACCCTAAGTAGCCACTCCAGAGGAAGGAGGTTGCGGGGGGCGGGGGGCATGTCTGTGGTGGTACACTGGGCCTTCTCTGTCTGTCCTTCTGTCTCTTGGTCCCTGTCCCTCTGCTCTGGGCAAACAAGCCCTGGAAATGCAAGCTTGGCCTTTGGGAGTAATGAGTTGACAGAGGGGGGGCGGGGAGAGAGAGAGAGAGATAAACAGGGCGAGTCAGAAGTCAAACTGGTGACAGGACTTTAGGCTGAAACAAACAGCGCTGAAGAGGGCAGCCACGTCACTTTGGAACAAGAGCAGGCGCCCGTCTCCATGCAACAGCAGGCCAGAGCTTGTTTAAACAGCGGCTGAGGCTGGGGGTGGGGGGGCGTAGCTTGGCTGCCCGGCCCCTCTGGTGGAGAAAGGGTCCCTAGCTGGCTGCCCCGTTGCAGCGATCAATGCCCAGCTGCCCACTCCCCGCTCCGAACACCCTTGTTGGTGAGTGACAGAGCCACACCACGTCCACCCTGTCCTTGGGCTTTCATGGAGTCTCCACTCTCGCCCTCTCACAGAGAATCTACCCTGTGAAAACTGCGTGGGGAGTGTGGTGGGCCTCAGTGCGTGCGTTCATTCAGCAGACACGCATCAAACCTTAGTTTGCACCAGGGACCCTGTCAGCCAGCTGGAGTTGGTGATTCCCCAGCTGCTGTTAAAGAATACCCCAGACCCCGCAGACATACCAGCTGCCCAGCAGGCCCCTTCACCAAGGCGAAGTCCTTCCTCCCTGCCTTCCCCCCCACCCCCGCCCCATAGTTCCCCTCTGATGGCTTTTTTCTTTGAAGGTTACCCTTGCCTTTTATTTTAGTCTGATTTCGCTTGTATGAAAATGCGCCCAGTGTGTGGGGGTTTCCTCAGGGATTGCACAAATACCCACTGGGCTCCCTGTTAGGGGCCAGTGAGCGCTGGGAGAAGTGTGTACCCGCTCTTGGGAGGCGGAGGGCCTGCGGAGGTCTTGAGGGCCAGACTGGGTGCCCTGGCCAAGGAGAGCCGGACTTGGGGCCGGGCTGGCTGAGCAGACCCAGTGGGGACTGCAGAGCTGTTGGCGGGGGGCTGCTGCACTGAAAGGCATCCTGGGCCTCCAGAGCCTCACTCCTATTGTCCTCAGGTTGTGGGGGTGACAGGTCAGCGAGGGTCACAGGGGGGTTGCCTAGCGTCTGGGAACTCCCACTGCAGTTGCTGTGGCAACCGGGGCCAAATCCCACCCTGTGCACGCACATCCTGTGAGGAGATTCAAAAGGGTTGGGGTGGGGGACGGGGTGGGGGGGGCTCTGCACTTTAATGGGCTTTTAACTCACCCCCCTCCAAAGAGATGGGGGGGTTAGGGAACTGGGTGAGGGGGAAAAGAAGAATGGAAGAGATTTTTGTTTTCCTCCTCCATCTGGCTCTCCTCTGCCCAAGCTGTTTAGGGGGATGGGGCGGAAGAGGAGGCCTCAGGGGTGAATTAGCACCCCCCTCACCTCACACACACTATCTACAGTTGTGTTTAGTTTTAGGTCTGGGGCCCACGTTTTCAGTCTGTGGGACTCCTACCCTCTTGTCCCAGATTCTGCTCTTTCATATGTAGTCCTACACCTTCTCTCCTTTCCTTTCCATGGAATGAGTCCCTTCCTCAGAAGGTGCTGGGGGCCTGTAGGGAGCGTTGGGCCAGGCTCCCCAGAGGGGAGACTTAGACACTTCCCATCAGTGCAGTCCCCTCTCCCGCAGCTGCAGGGTAATGCCTAGAAAGTGTTCCTTCTGCCCTGCCTGGGAATAGGGGTGGGGGCGCGGTAGGGGGCTGGGTTGTGAGAGGACTCTAACCTCCCTTCTTATACCCACCCTGGTTTACTTTGCTTCCCAGTCCAAGGAAAACGGAAGTTTCCCCAGGAGGGAGCTCCAGTGAGAGGGCAGGGGAAGGTAGAAAAAAGGGCCCCAGGCTGGGAAAGGGGTCCCCAGGCCCCCGCTTTTTTGGGAAAGTAGTCAGCCCACTCTACCCTCAGCCTTCCCTTGCGATACGGAATTTTGAGATCTCTGAGTTTTCTCTCCTCTCTAAGCCCCCTTTTATGCCAGAGGTTTTATTCTTACCGATCAGGAGTTTGAGGACTGGGGAAAGGTAGGGTTGAATGTTTCCTCTTCTGGGAGTGAAGGATTGAAGTGGGGAGGGCCACACCCCAGGGCCACCCCTCAGTGGGTGAGTTAGTATTTCTCCTAGGGGAGCATCTTTATTCTGAGAAGGGAGTTGCCTGCCCCCCCCCCACCATCCCCACTCTAAATCTGGGCCCCTGTAGAAGTGGCTAGTGTGAGGGTAGTGGCTGGGCTCATGGTGGTTCTGGACCCAGACTTCCTTAAGACCTGCTTCCTGTGAACCCACAGATAGGATCACCCATCTGGGAGGTGGAGAACAGCCAGGGGGCGACCCAGGGGAGTGCAGGGATGCCGCCCTGCTACCATCGCCCTCAATGTTCCAGCGTCTTCTGTCCCCCAGATTCAGTACCTCTGGACACCCCAACCTCACAGGCCCTGCCTCTCCCAGCAGCCCTGCCCTGCTGGTCTTGGCCCCAGGGGGCCGCATGGGCCACCCTGGTTGCCCTGGGCGCTGAGCGCACAGAGTTTGAGAGCAGTGGCCACTGGGGGCCTCTCTGAGACTCACCTTTCCCTTTTCAGTGCTGTTGAGTTCATTGGTCCATTCCAGCGATTTTCAGCCTTTTTCATCTCTTGGCACACATAATCTGATTACTAAAATTCTTCAGCACACCAAAAAATATATTAAATTTTTTGCCGATCTAACAAAAAATAGGCATAATTTTGTTCATCCCAAACAGCCATTATTGTGTTGGCTGTTGCAGTTTTTTTATTTGACAACCTAAGGGAAAGGAGGTCAGTGACCCTGACCAGAGAGTCAGATATTGCATGTTTTAAAAGTCCTTGCTGCACACCGGTGCGCCGCGGCACAGGGTTGAAAACCACTGGTCCCTTCTCGACTGGAAGCAGGCAGAGGCTGGTCCCTTGCAGAGACGAGTTATTTCCAAGACACTTGGCAGGGAGGGGGCCCTAAATCAGGCAGTGCACCCAGGCCCCATGTCCCCCACCCACATGGCCCTGTCTGTATCTACGCGTTGCTGGTTTTCATTTTAATGGTTCTAATTTGAGAATGCACCGATGTCATTTTTATGAGGTTGGTGTAAAAAAAATTTACAGCCTTTTCCAAAAAGCTTTTTTCCCCAAGGGAAAAAGGTGTAGAATCACTTCGGGGGTTTTATGGTCTCCACTCCCCCACTCTCTTTGCGCCCTCCTCTGTGTAATTTCATTTTTACGTCTCTTTGCTGGAGGACAAAGCCTGGCAGGTGGAGTACCTGGATCCCCCATGGTCAGCGCCCTTCGCGACTGGGACCCCGACTTCTGGCCTTCGTCCCTGGGTCCCTTCCCTCTCCTCTCTTTCCCTCCACTCTCTTGCCCGGAAGAGTTGCACTTCAAGGAGTGGATGATGGAGAGCTTTTTTGTTTAATTCAAATCGACAAGTGATTATTAGGCATCTACTGTTTACTATCTGCAGGTTAGGAAATTCTACCACTTCCTTGATTCCTTATATTCACTTGCCTAAAATCCTCCAGAACTTTCTCCTCAAGTGCGGAATGAAATAAGAAACCATTGTCCCTGTGTGATCTGGCCTCTGCACACCTCCAGGACTTTCTCTCAGGCTGCTCAGCTTGGCCACACTGACCGTGTGTGAGGCACCTTCAAAGCTTGTTCTACCCCAGGGCTCTTGTACCAGGTCTTTCCTCCACCGTGCACACTCTCTCCTGGGAGAGTTCCCTTCTCCTCCTCTCGGAGAGGCCCTCCTTGGCCGCACACCCCAAGCAGCCTGCCAGCTAGCCTCTGTGTAACGCTTATGGCCATCTCACAGCTTCCTTACCTCTGTTTTAGCGTCTGTCTCATCCCATAGAACATGAGCCCCTTTAAAGCAAATATACTGAGTCTGCAGTGTCTAGGACCATACCAGTGCCCTACAGGGCCTCCTAAGTACTTGCTGAATTACTGATAAATGAAGAGAGAGTCATACTGTGGCCCTAGGGGTATGGGTGATGGGCTTTCCTGGGAGTGCTCTTCAGGTTTGGGATGGGCCAGCACCTCCAAACACCTTCCTCGTGCTGCACCCTCATATCTAGCCAGCCCCTAGTTGAAGTTATCGGGACAATTTAGATTTTACTTATTTACTTTTTTTTTTTTTTTTAAAGAGAGAGGGGAAGGGAGGGAGAAAGGGAAAGAAACATCAGTGTGTGAGAGATACATGGTTGCCTCTTGCTCATCCCCAACAGGGGACCCAGCCCACAACCCAGGCATGAGCCCTGACTGGGAATCGAACCAGCGACCTTTCATTTTGCAGGCCAGTACTCAGTGCACTGAGCCACACCTGCCAGGGCTCAAGACAATTTAGACCCCAGTTTTGCCAGAGTTAGCGAGGTGCAGACAAAAGGAGTTTGGAGTTTGTCTATTTCTGCTACCCATTACCACAATCCAAATTAAACCAGAATTTGCTAGGGGATCCTCCATCCCTTTTGGTCAGCTCCTGGCAGAAGAGCCCCATGTCAGACCCAAGGGACTTAGGGCCTGTTTCTGCCACTGTGTGACCTTGGGCGTGTCACTGCCCATCTGGATATCCATTTCCTCATGTATAACGGGAACTACATCAGCGCTCTGTAACCCTTTTTGCTTGAGATCTACAGTGAGAAATACATTTTGCTCGGCGTCCCAACACACACAAGTACACGAAACAATCCTTATGCTTACTTAGTAACTCTAATTTTTTTTAAAAAGTGTGTGTGTATTTTTTCCTATTTTTTTGACCCATTAAATTGACACTACGACCCGCTGTTAGGTCATGACCAGCAACTGGGAACACTGGATTCCCTCTAATTCTTCAGCTCACCAGGCCGTGGTCTGTGTGATTCTGCTTCTCTGTTCTCAGAGGTCAGCCCTGCAGGCTTGTCTCCCTGAGCACCAGCCGCATCCCCGCCCTCCTACACACCCGCTCGCACACACATGCACACGCAGGAAGCCTGGGACCCCAGCACGGAGCTGCGCTCCTGCAGCCTGTTAAACAGCCCTGCACCTGGCGTCCACGGAGAGGATACCTGCCCTTCCCCGCCGAATTCTCAGAGACGGAAATGAGAGGGTGTTCTCCTACTGGAGATGACAGACCCTTCTGTCTCAAGACTTGCTTTTCTTTTTGTGGCAGCTCCCTGTTGCCCTCAGAGCTCTAGCCTCATTCCCCTCCGTCCCAGCGGCCCTCCCTGGGTGCCATCCGTTATAAGCCATTTGTTCCTAATTGTGGAGATCCTGCTAATGACTTCTGAATGGGCGATGGGGGGAGGAGAGTTCAGCTTCATTAGTGAGAGACCCGAGACCAAGTTCTTAGGCTTGAGAGGGACGGGGTGGGGGGATGTAGGCTGGAAGAGGGTTTGGTTAGCAAGTCCTTCTGGGTGGCATAGGACAAATGACCAGGAGCTGCCTGGGAAGGCAAAACATGCATTAGGTGACTATAGTTAATGTCCATTTGGGACTCTCTTGGTGCTGGGCGTTGTGCTAAGTATTCCATGTACGTTGTCTCATATAGTCTTCACAACTCTGTGAGCTAAGTACAGGGTTATTCCTATTTTGCAGAGGAAGAAACGGGGGCTCCGAGAGGTCAAGTGATTTACCTAAGGTCACACAGTCTGTGGTAGAGCCAGGATTTGGATCCAGACCTCTTTGACTAGGGTCCATGCACTGAGTAGATCCATCCTGCCTCCCTTAGAGGAAAACTAGTCCTTACTTTCAAAACCCCAAAGCTGGGCATTTGGTTTTCACTCCAGTGGGGTGGAGGGAGGAGAAAAATGAGGTTTAAGAGGGTAAATGGCTCCCAGTTTCTGCCCCGAGCCCCCTCTTCCTCCTCCTTCCGAAGGTTTTCCCTGACGGCTCCTCCCAGGCTGGGATTCTAAATGCCTTTGGCCCACCCAAGACTGTATTTGGGTATCTGTGGCCCCCAGGGACGGGAAACTGAACCTACCTTGCTCCTAGAGATTCCTTTCTTGGTCTTCTCTCCTCACCTCAGCCCGCTTCACCTCCCCTTCACACCCAGACCACGGAACGCTGGACTGGCTGGAGGAAGGGAGCAGATTCACTGGCCTCACCAGACTGTGCATGAGATCACAGTGGCCCCTCTGGGGTGAGGGGGGCTGGGCTGCCAGAGGTGTTTGGATTCTGTCTCCTGGCCGTGGGACCTTGGGTTTCAGTTTCCTTATCCATACAATGGAGACAATGATACCTGCCCTGCCCAGCTCAAGGTTGTGAAGCTTCAACTAAATAAATGTTCGTAGAAGTGCTTTGAAAACCGCCAGGCACTCTCCACATGCTAGCTACTGAACTCTGTGTCAGCCTGTGCCTGCCTCCCACGCTCAGCCGAGACGAGAGTGACTTTCTCCAGCGTGTCTGCTCTGTGCTGGTGGCTGGGGCTCACACATACATTTGACATCTGTGTTTCAAGGAAGCTACAACCCAGTTGGCATCATCAGAGAGAGCGGGTCTGGATCTGTCAGGCTGGTGGTGGGGCCTTCATTTCCCACATCCCTGGGAGGCGGGCCATCCTGTGACGTATCCAGCCCTAGTGCCAGCAGCCAACAGAGACAGACACTGACTCTGTGCACCAGAGTGATGGATGTGACGCAGTGGGACTGTGCACAGTCTCAGTCCTACTAGATCCCTCGGATAACCTTCTGGAGGAGGGCATCCTGGGTGGAGGTCTGGACATGTAGAGAGGACAGTGGCAGGAGTGGAGAGTGGAGCAGCAGTGAGCCGTCAGTGATGTGCCCAGGCAATCCAAGGAGGGCAGCTTGGATCCCAGGCCCAGGGTCTCCCCATTACCCCACCCTCGGTACCTGCAGCGTGATTTTTAGGTGGTACCCAAATCACCATAAATCGGGTCAGGGCCAGTCACACAAAATTACCTTGTGTCGTTTGTCATCGCCTCACTGTCTCCAAGCACAGGGCCCGCACATGGTGGGTGGCCAGGGACTTGCGTGAGCGAAGGAAGGAAAGAATGGATGAGTAAGGTGCCTAGAGTTTAGACCCGGCGGACCAGAGGGCCCCTGCCAGCCTCTCCCCTGCTGCCCCCAATGCAACTCGATTTTCTGCCCCTGGGCATGGTTAGATCCCCTGGGCCATTTGACTCCTCTGCGGTGAGCCGGTCACTGTGCTGGGAACCCCCTCCGGGACCCAGTTAGTGCCGCCGTCTTGTCTAGAGGCCTTCCCAGACTTCCCCAGGCCGAGGGGGCCCTTCTCTGGGCTCGGGGGCCCTGGACGGACCGTTGCTGCTGCTCCCCGCCCTCAGCACTCAGCAGGTGCCCGGCACCCAGCAGGCGCCTCGTCAGTGCGGAGGAAGGCTGAGGGGTAAGGCGAGGAGTCGGGGAGGCGCAGCCATGGGGCCAGGCCCAGGTTTTTGCCGGCTCTTCGATCTGGTCTAAAGGGGAGGCCCCTGGGGGAGGAAGGGCCCGGAATGGGGGCGGGCAGGGAAGGGGGCGAAGGGCCTGTCACAGGGGCTTCTCACAGGAATGAGATTGCGAACCCATGTCATTTTTTCCTGGAAGCCTTGTAATTTCATGCTCCGGGAGACCACAAAGCAAGCGAGTTAGTGGGGAGTAAATCCAACTCCCCAGCCGCTGCCCCCACCAGGAGACTCTGCGAGGCTCCCCCCCACCCCACCACTTCCTCTGGAAACCTCCCTGCTGCCCACCTCTCCCCACCAGGGGGCTGGGTGCGTCCTCTCCCTGCACTGACCAGTGTCCCCCTCTGCTTGCCGGGGCTGACCAGCTCCTCTGAGCCACTCTCTCCCCCAACCTTGTGCCCGACCCCTGTACCCTCCTCCACCTTGGAGGACAAAGAGCATTTGGCCAACCTGCATTGTCAGACCTGGAGTGGTCACTAAAAGCAGGGCGAGCAGAAGCAGGGCCTCCTTCCTGACGATCCTCTGGCCACTTCCCTCTCTCCCCACCCTTCCTGCACCCCCTTTCCATAGCCCGTGAGAGCCAGGGTCAGGCTTACACTTTCTGAAGTGAATCTTAAAGAGAAGAAACCCCAGACCACTAATCCTGGTGTGATGTCCAGGGCAAGAGATGGGATGGGGGAGGACTCGGATCTGGGGGGCTGCTAAGGAGCACGGCTGTCTGAACCCCAGGTTTGCTGGGAGATACGTTCCCATAGATACACCAGTGTGTATTTAGGTACCGTCTTAAGGTAAACTGAATTTCAGCCTCAGGGGAGGCTCGGCTGCTCAAAGAGAGGTGTGTATATGCTTGGTACACAGCGGGTGCTCCAGAAGGGCTTGCCGAGGGGCCAGTGTGGATGAGCGCGTCCGAATTCCACCTTACACGCTCTTGTCTGACGGTGCTTGTGGTGGGGTAAGAGAGTAGAAGTCCCTCCTCCTGTGAGGACAGACAGGTGTGTGCGTAGACAGAGGTGAGGGAGCCACAGGTGGTCACGTGTCATGGAATAGGTGCCCCGGGCACCACGCTGTGTTGGGAGAGGCTGAAGGAGGTGAGGGAGAGAACTGAGGGAGATTGACAAGAACAGAAGGGACAGACACTTCTCCAATGCCAGCAAAGCAAAAGCACTGGTCCTTTAATTCCCCTAGTATTCCAGAGACGGGCAGTGTCCCAGTTTTGAAGATCAGGAGACTGAAACACAGAAATGGAACAACTTGTCCAAGGTCACATCGCTGGTAATCACACTGGCATTCAAACCCAGGCCCGCCTGCTGCCGGAGCCCCGAGTCAGAGACCTGGACACAACTGCCCTGGCTCCCAGGGTCCCTGAGAAGCCTGGAGGCAGACAGGTTTTGCGCTCCTGGACTGTGGATTCAGGACAGATCCCCACATCCCTTGCCTCTGAGCCCCCACTGACCCAGGAGTAGGGGGAGGCAGGGCCTAGCTGACCCCTCGCCATCCTACCTGACCTCCCACAGTCCATCCACCCACGTCCCGGGCTCCCGTCTGGCCCGAGGTGCTCCTCTTGCAAATGCCATACACTTCCCACTCCTGAGGCCCTGCTGCTGGCTCAGAGTCCATTCCAGCCACCATGGCCTCCCAGAGCTGACCACTGACCACCGCAATTAGTGTAACTCACGGATACTTTACACACCGCTGTCGGGACCTGATTGAATTCCCCCAGTGCCACAAGGCCCTGCACCTCCATCCCCTGGACTCAGAAAGCCCCCCTGTGCGCAATCCTTGAACCCCCATCTGCACCCCCCAGGTGGGTGCTCGGATTCCAGGTGAATCACTCCCTTAGCTACTTAGCTGCTGCCTGTTGGACCCCCCAGGCAGTTGGCCTTGGAGCCCGGCTTCCTGGGCTCCAGTCGTGGCTCTGACACCCCTTAGCTGTGTGATCTGGGGCAAGTTTCTTAACCTTCTGGAGACTGTTTCCTCATCTGTGTAATAGGGCTGCTAATACCTGCCTCACGGGAGAGAATGAGATGTGATCCTGCCTGTGAAGGGGAGCAGAGTTTGCCACCCCAAAATATGCCACTTTGGGATATTGATTATTTTAGGCTGGTTAATTTGAACAAACAGCAGACCTGGGAGAAGCTCTGAAAACCAAGTAGAAGGTACCCTTTGTAAAGGACATTTACATGTGTGAGGGACCCCTCCATCTCTAAGGGTGTTCCCCTCCCTCCACGAGGCCTGGCTCACTATCAGTAGAGAAGGCACAAGGACCTTCCCCTGTTCACCATGCTTTTCCTGGTAACCTCTCAAAACAGACTGTCCACCCTGCCGCGTTACTTTTCGTCTTTAGCCGAAGGAGGTCTTTCAGGTGATGGCCAGTTACTCTGCTCCTGGGTCTCTCCCATGTGTACAGAGAGTATATGCGTTACTAAAGCTTCATGTTTTTCTCCTGCTAATCTGCCTTGCGTTATTTTGATTATTAGTCCAGCCAAAAGAACTTGAAGGATAGAGAATAGTTTTTCCTCCCCAGACCACCGTGAAGCGCCTGGCACATAGTAGATGCTCAACAAACAGCCCCTGCGATTAATGCCCAGAGTCCGCCGCCTTGTTTGGTCAGGGGCCCTTCCGTCTGCTGCCCAGCAGCAGACCGTGCCAGGTTCCAGAGTGAGTCCCTACAGGCTCTGATTGCGCAGTGACTCCTCTCTTTGTATTTATCTCAGGCCCAGGTGGACCCCACGGGCCTCTCACTCACCCACAAGACCTTCCACCGTACCCTGACCTCCCCCCCTACTCCCCCAAACTCCGCCTGAATCCCGGCTGTGCACTGACTGCGCCGACTTGCAGCCCACAGTTGCTGGGGCAGGCGCAGTGACTCACCCTGTCTTGCAGGCTCTCCAGGTAGCCCGGCAGTTCCTGCTACAGCAGGCCTCAGGCCTGAGCTCCCCCGGGAACAATGACAGCAAGCAGCCAGCCTCTGCAGTACAGGTGAGGGGGGCGCACCACGCCTCTGGGCTGGGCAGGGCTGGGCTGGGCTGGGCGGGCTGGGGCCAGGTCAGAGGGTGGGCTTGGCAAAACAAAGGAGAGGAAGGACCAGTTGGAGAATTGCTCTGGCCAGCTGTCCAGAGCGAAATGCTGGGGCAGGGTGAAGAAACTTGCACTTTCTCTCTCATCTCCACCTGATCCCCCAGGCCTGCCTCTGTCTGCTCAGCCTCTTTGTCTCTGAGTTTGAACCTGCACTCCGATCTCTCTGCCCCTGTCCCTCTCTGCGGGCTTCCTCTTCCGTGGCCTCAGGGTTACTTCTCAGGTTTCTGTTTCTCCATCCCGGTGTGGTCACTCAGCCTGTCCCTCTCTGCTCCCTTCCCAGGCTCTCTCAGTTGCTGAGGTCACCTCGTCGTCCCCCCCCTTATCTCTCACCCACCAGTTCTCTCTGTCTCCCCATGTTTCCTGTCTCTTGATGTCTCTCTGTCTCTTTTGTTTTCCTTTGCACAATCTGCCCTTTTTTCCCCTCTCCCTTCCCCCAGCCTGCCAGCCCATCTGGCTGGCTGGGGGAAGGGAGATCTGTGGGGGGTGGGCGGGGGTAAGCCAGGCCTTCTGTTTACCTTTTGTGTCACAAAGAACTTGGGAGAATCGCTGTCTGAGTCGGGGTGGGTCACAACTGGGGCAGCCCAGTCTCCTCCCCCTCCGTGCAGCAGCCAAGCGTCTTCCTCGCTCCCCCTACCCCTTCCCGCAGCAGCGGGGGAGGCTTGGAATTGGGGAGAGGATTAAGCGGGGCTTTGAAAGGAAGTTTATCTAAGGGAGGAAAGCTGAACACGATCCTAAGCTCGAGCTCTGGAGTCAGGGAGGGGCGGGGTGCTGAGGGAAGGAGGGAAGTGGGGAGGAAGGCAGGATGGGGGATGGGGTGCAGGGTGCCCAGAGAAGGACCCAGGACTGGGTTTTATGTGGAACAAGCTTACATTCAGAAAGTGCGTTGAAGACCTTCAAGGTACCCAACAGTTGTGGGGCCTTAGCTGTATCCCTGTTTTAAAAGTCGTGAACCTAATGAGACAGCCCCCAGCAGGGAGGAGTTGGGCAAAGAGGGGTACTGGCCTTGGTTGGGGAGGGGAGGACAATCTGGAAAGCCAGGATTGGTAAGAAGAGAAAGTTCTCAGGCCCATGTGATGTCCGGACTAGGTCTTTGTGAATTAGGGCATGCCCACCCGCCGCCCGCCCCCCACACATACGCCCTGCATCTGAAGTGGCCTTCAGCCTACTATTCTTTTTAATTTATTGATTTTAGAGAGAGAGAGAGAAACATCAATCTGTTGTTCCACTTATTTAAGCATTCATTGCTTAAATAAGCTTTTTTTGTGCCCTGACTGGGGATCAAACACACAACCTTGGCATACCTGGATGACTCTAACCAACTGAGCTACCTGACCAGGGCCGAGCTACTCTTCTTAATTGTCCCCACCCTGGATCCAGCCTAAGTCCCCCTTTCTAAGAACAGGGAGAGGCAGGCTAGGGAACAGGAATAT
Organism: Mormoops blainvillei; assembly: GCA_004026545.1. Taxonomy (NCBI): domain Eukaryota; kingdom Metazoa; phylum Chordata; class Mammalia; order Chiroptera; family Mormoopidae; genus Mormoops; species Mormoops blainvillei. The sequence goes on along the minus strand of PVJD01001591.1, from coordinate 7,890 downwards.
TCCCCAACCCAGAAAGGGCCAGCAGACCCAAGGCGAGAAAGGAGGGGCGTGATTGGAGTTGGAGGGACTGAGGTCTGGCACAGGAAGTACTTTGCAGCTGGCTGTGAGGGCTAGGAGAACTGAATAATGAGAAAGAAAGGGAGGCTATGGAATTTTCCGTGGGAGACCCCCTCTCCTGGACTGAGAAAGGCCCCTGGATGGCCTAGAATGAGAGGCAGAGGTTTTGGTCAGAGGGACAAATAAAATAATTCTTAGGCCTTCTCATCTTGCCCCCCGGCTCCCTAATGATTGATTCATTCGTTCACTCAACAAGTACTCGCTCAGTACTTCCTAAACTAAAAACTGAGATTTACAGAGTGCTAACCCTGGGGCAGATACCTAAGTGCTTTATAGGTGTCATTTCATTTATCCTCACAATCCTGTGAGGTGGATGTTGTCATTGGCCTCGTCTTGCAGGTGAGGAAACTGAGGCCCAGAGAGGTTAAGTAACTTGTCCAAAGTCACATAGGTAAAAAGTGGCAGAGCCAGGATTTGAACCTAAACAACTAGCCCCAGAGCTCACATTTCAGTGCCTGTACTGTGACACAGCCGTGCGCTTAGCACAGTAGTAAACACTAACAGTCCGAGGGGACAGAGACCTTGGGCTCAGGGAGGTAGCAGTTTCGGGGCCAGGTCTGAACTTCCCCAGGAGTCCGGAGCCCTGACTATTGGCCCTTCTTCTCCTCCAACCCTAATACCTTCCTTGCCTTTTCAAGTTCACAGTCTCTGAGGAGATGGGGCTTCTGTTCCCAAGTTGGGTACAAGGCCTAGAAGTAGCTTTCTTGTGAGCTCAAGGCTGGCGGGACAAGAGAGGAGAGTGAGCAGGAACGTGCATTTTGTAGATGTGAAGCCCGAGTGAAATGGGCAGTGAGGGAGGTCCATAGCAGCCCTTCCCCAGCGGGCCGCCGAGGACACTGCCCTGCTCCCCGGCTCTAAGCGGGGTCTCCTGCCCGCACTCTCCTCCCAGCCGCGTCCGCGAGCCCTCTCGTGGAGCCAGCTCCAGATGAGTTTCTAAAGCCACACAGGTCTCCAGCGCTGGCCTCCAGATCGCCTGGTTTGTGCCCAGGCCTGGATGCCTGGCAAGGAGGTAGCACAGGCCGCTGGGAGTTTGGGCAGATGTTCATCTAAGGCCAGGCCCCTTAGCTCTGCCCGCCTTTGTCCCATCTTCTCAGCCCCCTGAGACGTACCCTTCTGGCATTTCTAGAAGTTCTTCTTAGTGCCCCACCACGATCTTTTTTTCGTTGCAGATTCAGCCCAGAAGGAGTCTGAGGACTTCCTTCTGGTCATCTGCAAGGGACCTTAACCTGAGCTAAGCTCTGGCCTAGTCTTCAAAATCACCCAGGGACCCCTGGCCCCATACTTCAGAGTTTGATTTTGGGTCCTTGATTGTCACCAAATTGCATCCGTCCCAGCGCTCAGCTCCCAAATAAGCTTCCTCCCTGTCATGCCATCAGCCCAGCACACTGTAATCATAGTGGGTGGAGGGTCCGGGCCTGAGCAGGGCCCCTGGGGGAGGGGTGGTAGGCAGCTGTCAGCGTCGTGCCCAGAGTGCACACTGCCAGAGCTTTAGTAAGCCTGTAGCTGCCCTGGCCACTCTCCAGATGGTGACTCACTGGCTTTGCTGAGCCGACCAGCCCACGGTGCCCATCCTGACACATCCTGGCCTGGCGAGGGGTCAGTGGGGACACCAGGGGAGCTCCAGCTCAGTGCTCAGAAACCCAAGGGGCGTGAGAAGAGGTGAATGGGTCAGCCAGCTCAGGAGATCAGTATGTGGCAGCCACCTTGCTGACCTTTGTTGACCCTCCTGGACCACCTTAGAGACAAATACACAGAAGGTAATCTGTCCCCATCTATCTCTGCAGCCGCCTCTCCAGCCAGCAGCTCCGCCACGTGGCAAGAACGGCTGAGGCTGGGGAGGCCTTCCAAGGTCATCTCTTCCACTCCCCTGCCTCATACAGGAAAGCCCCAAGGAAGGAAATGCCACATCCTTTCTTGCATGCCACTCGCAGTGACTCACTCCTGGTGCCTGGAAAGAGCTGGGTGTCTGGTCTCAGTCTCCCCTGCTGTGGGCCGAGTCTGTCTCTGGTGCCGCTCTTGCTGTGATGAGAATGGGAGCCCATTGCTCTCGTCTTAAGTGGCCCTTGCCACCCAGTGCCCTCTGGGGCCCTGTGAGCACCCAAGGTGCAGTAGTGGGGAAGGGGCAGGGAAAGGCAAAGAAAAGAGGGGGAGAAGGAAAATTCAGAATGTTTTTAAAAAGTAGTTGTCTTTACAAAAAGTTGTCGAGAATTTAATAACATAGAAATCACTTTCACTTACCCCCTTCTCCCCTTGTCCCTTTAAGGCAGGGCAGTTTGTTTAACTTCTTCAGGCCTCAGTTTTCTCATCTGTAAAATGGTAATGATGATGATACCCTCCTCCCTGGGCTACTGTGAAGATTCAGGGAGATCATACTCATTAAGGCTTAGCCAAGAGCCTGGCACGTGATCTGCAGTCAACCACAGCTACTTGTGTAGCCCCGTGAGGCAGGGCGGGCAGGTGTTCCAAATCCCAGTAGAGGGTGCAGAAAGTGAGGCTTGGCGATTACAAAGAATAGTCAGTGTCGGAGACAAGAACCTAGGTCACCTGACTCAGAAATCTAGGACTCTGAGCCCAATGCCACCATGTTGGGTGCCCCCATGGAAGGAGGAAAGGACAGGTGAGCAGCCCAGCTGCCTCAGGGGCTGCACAGGGGCTGGCTCTGTAAGGGGTGGGGTGGGTCTGGGCCACCGTCTGCCCCCTCCACTAGGCCCTCTGAGAGTGAGGACCAGGACAGCCCTGCAGGCTGGCTTTCCAGAGCCGCCTCTGTTACAGACGGAGATTGGCCTTGGGATCTCCAGCCCTGTCCACCCTTAAGCTCCCTGGATGGTTCAGTTTCTACATACCCTCCATAATGCTCCTCGAGACCTGCTCCAGGGTGGGGCAGGCAGTGCGGGATGTGCAAACACCAGGAACCATGGAGTGCACAGACCTGGGCTTGAATCACAGCCACGCCACATACGGCTCCTTAGGGCTCCTTAGTCGAGGCCCCTTGGAGCCTTCCTCCCCACCGGATGCCTGCGGCTGAAGAGCCAGGCGGTGCTCCTCCAGGGATGTGTGCGGAGAGGCTGGGGGAAAGCCCAGGGCTGGGCTCAGACCCTAGTTACTGGGCAAGAAGAGCTGGGGGCGATGGAACTTCCTACATCCCCGGAGGATTCCCCGCACCTCCCTGGCTGCTCCTCTGCTTGGGGATTCCCTAGTAGGTGGCTTGAGGCTGAGTCCTGCCCCTGCCAGGGATCCCAGAAGGAACTAACTCCAACTCCCTTGCCCCACCCATGGGGCTGGGGGGAGGTGAGAGGGACCATGAGTCCCCTGGGGGCCTAACCTGAAACAAGTTGCTCAAGACAAGTCCCTGCAGGACACTCTTCCCTGACTGGGCCACCCTGTACCCCTCCCTCCCCACCCCAGGGCTGGCAGAGGGGCCTGCATCTGCTGGGGAAGGTATTTCAGCTCAGGGGAGCAAACATTTAGTACCTGCTGTGTGCATGGCCCTCTGCTAGGGCCTAGGAGTGAGGAGGAGATTAGAGAAGAGTCTGTGCACTTTCAGGGCGATGGGGATGGCAGAGAGCCCCATTAAGGCGCCCGTCCTGCTAAAAGGGCATTAAGACAGTGTTAGTGTTGCAACTTGGGCCTCCCTGGCCAGCGCTATGTAAGCCTCAGGGTTTCAAAGGGAGGTAGGGCTGGGAAAAGAATGATGTTACAGCTTTTGCCTGCACCTTTTGCCTGTAGCTAGATTCTCTGGGCCTCCTGTAGAGGCCCAATCCAGGGTGGAGGACAGAAAGCTGCTCTACTTTGAGAACCCTGCATGTTCCAGCTAGGAGTCTTCTGTTATCCTCCAATCCCTGTTTGACATTTTAGGAAACTGACACTCCAGAGAGGGCAAGTGACTGTCACACAGCAGGTTTAGTGCAGAACTAGGAGTAGAAGCCTACCTCCTAACTCCTTGCCGGGGGTTCTTTCCATAACTGCTGAAGACATAACTCCACACACACGCACGCATACGCACCCCCACCGGCCCCCCGCTCTGTGTGTGCCCTCTAGACACCTGTGCTGGAGTATGTGACATGTATGTGAGCAGAGCCAAAGTCCAGAGCTCCTGCCATGTGGGCCACCGTTGAATCCTTCCCATGGCTACAGGCTGCCCTCCGGGTTAGGCCCGCCTCATAAGGGTCCCAAAAGAGACAGAACCAGAGTTGGGAATGGCTAGCGGCTGCCCTCCCATCAAATGGGGTCTACCAACCAGTGTCACTAGAGCCTAATCCTCCTGGACCTAAGGTAGCATGTCCCAAATAATAGGCAGCCTTCCTGAGCACCTGCTGTATGCCGGGCTTTGTTCTGAGTGTTAACTCATCAATCCTCACGAAAACCTTAAGACGTAGGCACTGTGGCTGCGTTCATTTCACAAACAAGAAAACGGAGCAAGTCACTTGCCCAAATACACCCAACTAGTAGGTGGCAGAACCAGATTGGAGCCCAGGCAGTCTCACTGTGGAGCCGCTCTGCCATCCTGGGGGGTGGGGGGGGGTTGAGTGCATGCCCTCCCACGGTGAGGTCCAGATGGGCTGGCTAACAGGGCCAAATCCCACAGGTGCCAGTGTCAGTGGCCATGATGTCGCCGCAGATGCTTACCCCCCAACAGATGCAGCAGATCCTGTCGCCCCCGCAGCTGCAGGCCTTGCTTCAGCAGCAACAAGCGCTCATGCTCCAGCAGGTGAGTCTGGCCCCAGGGCAGCTGAGAAGTGGTGGGGGAGGGGGGAGGCCCGAGGCCCTGGGAGCAGTGGCCTCCCACCTCCATCCTGCTTACTACCAACATCACTGAGTGGCAGGAACCGGAGAGACTGCTCAGGCCAGACTGATCTGCATTCTTCCAGGGCAGTGGGGGGAGGTCATTAAGTCAGGCCGCTCCCACAGCAGCGCCCCCCCTCCCCTTTGCACTCCCTCCCTGGTGCTAGGCCCATCTCTGTCTCCAAAACCCCAGGGAAGGACAAAGTACTGGAACATCCTGACTCCTAGCACCTTGACTGAGAGTCAGGGAGAGCCGGGCGGTGGGGAATGAAGCTCCCCTTTCCTTTCTCCACTCACCTAGCCACTCAGCAGAAATCTCCCTGCCAGGCTGTTTGTCCCACTGCCCCAGCAGGGCTCCCCATTCCTGCCTCCAGGAGCTGGGTCACCTCAGGGCTGGGTTTGCTCTGGGGTCAGCAGCACGCTGCCCATGGTAACCCACTCCCACCCCCTCCTCCCCACCCAGCTGCAGGAATATTACAAGAAGCAGCAAGAGCAGCTCCACTTGCAGCTCCTCACCCAGCAGCAGGCTGGGAAGCAGCCACCCAAGGAGGTAAGGGGCTGGGGCAGGCCCCCTGCCGTCGGCTACAGCCCCAGCCCTCTGCTGGCCGTAGGCTGGGAGGCTCAGATAATTGCTCGGTAGGCGTAGTGGAAAAGTCAGGAAAAGCCTGGGGGAGGGGACCAGGGAGCATGGGGGAGATGGGGAAAGGGCCTCAAATTTCTCCGTCTCCTCTCATCTGCACTCAGTCCCCTCCTTGCCTTATATTGTTGGGTTAACAAGAGCAGGAAGACAGAGCTCTGAGTTGTCTCTGCACATGTGTATAGACATGTGTACATGGTGTCACATGGTCCACACTCATGACCACCTGCCTTGCTGTCATGCCCTCTTCCTGCCCACTTGCCTCTTCGTGAGCCAGCACTTCAGTCTTCCACTCTGGTCCTGCAAATCTTTTAGTTACTCAGCAAACCACTTGCCCCCCCCACCCACTAGTACCACCCCAAATTCATCCCTTCTTACAGTACTCCGCCCGGCCCTCTCCAGAGAGCTCACTCCCAGCCTACATCTGCTGCCCCATCTGGGCCACAGTGCCTCCTGAGCTTCCATACCAGGCCCTGCTGTTCCTCCCCGCGCCCCCCCCCCACTCCCCATCCCCACCCTAGACATGTGCCTCCCTCCTGCTGTGCAAACCACAACCAAGTTCTGAGTTGCCTCTTCCCAGAAGGCTGCCCTGCTGACACCCAGTCATTCCCCAAGGCTGCAGCCTCCCCCTCAAAGGTCTAGTAATTGCCGCATTCTCTACATTACCTCTAGGCTGAGTTTATTGACTAGCCAACCCCCAGCCCCAGGGCAGGCAGGCAGGCAGAGACATCCCTGCCTCCCAAGCACCCAGGACAGCCTGGGAAAAGACTTGAAGACTGCTGACTTGTCAGTGCCTGTGTGAAGAACTGAATGGGGGTGGGGGGGCAGACCGAGAGAGCTAGAGCGAGCTAGAGCAAAGGTGTGAACAAGTGTGAGTGTGCCCCCCTGCAGTAGAGATCCTGGGTCCTAATGACCAGCTGATGCTGATCTTTTAAAGTCCCACCAGACTTTGTGATTCTCTGTATCTAAGAAGCAAGAGAGGAGCTAGAGGGGAGAAGGCCCCCTCCTCAGGCAGAAGGGGGGCACCCCGGGCATGTGGGAAGGGTGCCTCCAGTCAGCAGTGGCCCCTGGAGTCTGACAGGCTCATCGATCATTGTGATGAGAGCGCCCCCCCCCCCACCAGGCGTGCACAGCTGCGGTTCGGGGAGCTGGAGCAGGCGCTAAGCAGCAGGAGGAGGGAGGCAGAAGCAGGGAGGCATCGTGCCGCTGCGCGTCTGGGTCTGGCTGTGTGTTTGCGCGCGCGCGCGCGCGTGCGTGAGTGCGTGTGTGCGTGTGTTTACTGCGAGGAGGCATGCAGCCCTATGGAAGCTGGGCCGGGAGCAGAGAAGCTGCAGCTTCAGACACTGCATCCACAGCTCCGGGGGCCGAGAGGCCCTGGGAGGGGGTGGCCGCAGGGTGGGCGCCAGATGGTGCACCTGAGGCTGATGGCACCCCTCTCTGCCCACCCCCTCGGGCTCCCCACCAGGCACTGGGGAACAAGCAGCTGGCCTTTCAGCAGCAGCTCCTGCAAATGCAACAGCTGCAGCAACAGCACCTGCTCAACCTGCAGAGACAGGGGCTGGTCAGCCTGCAGCCCAACCAAGCCTCGGGGCCCCTCCAGACGCTCCCGCAAGGTGAGTGGCTTACCCACCCCCTTGGCCCAGCCCCACAGCCTTCACTGTACACAAGGGCTGGTATCCCCTACTCCCAGGGGTGAGATGGGAAGGTCCCCGTGTTCCTGGAGCCCTGCCAGCCTCTCCTTTCTCTCTCCCACAGCAGCTGTGTGCCCCACAGACCTGCCCCAGCTATGGAAGGGCGAGGGTGCCCCTGGGCAGCCCGCCGAGGACAGTGTCAAGCAGGAGGGGCTGGACCTCACTGGCACGGCCACCACCGCTACCTCGTTTGCTGCCCCCCCCAAAGTCTCACCCCCACTCTCCCACCACACTTTACCCAATGGACAGCCCACTGTGCTCACACCTCGGAGAGACAGGTATGGGGCCCATGCTGAGAAGGGGGCGCTGCAGACCTGCCCAAGGACACACCTGGGCCCCTAGGGATCGTGTATATATGTACATGCAGTGGCGGCTGGGAGGGTGGGGTGGAATTCAGGGACCTGGAAATGTACCCCTCTCCCAGGGCATACAAAATTATGCTAGGTCTCTGGGAAGCCTATGTTAGGGATGGAAATGTCACCAGCAGGGGAGCTGGGGCTGGGCTGCTTGTATCTTCAGAGTCCTTGACCCCTATCTCTGTCCCTTCTTCTAGCTCCTCCCATGAGGAGACCCCCAGTTCCCATCCCCTCTATGGACACGGAGAGTGCAAGTGGCCCGGCTGTGAGACCCTGTGTGAAGACCTGGGCCAGTTTATCAAGTAGG